>JAJIBD010034215.1:0-19028 GCA_021461705.1 Cryptotis parvus
GCCAGCAATGCCGGCAGCACAGGCTCCGGAGGTCAGAGCCGTGTCCCATGAGTCAGCGAGCGTTTGCTGAGAGCCTCTGTTTACCCGTCACTCGCTTTGCTCCTTGGCCCCAAAAGCTGTAAAGACATCCCCTGTGCAAACTCAGGGTCCTCCAGGATGTCACAGTTCAGGACTGGCATGTGTGCTTGGTGGCGGAGGCCCAGGGGCGCTGCACCTGAGCACCACCAGGGGCAACCCCCAACCCTGCACAGAGTGGGGAGTAGCCCTAAAACCAAAAGTAAGCCACAAACTTACCAGAGAAAGTACGGGCGCGGAGTGCTTGCCTTTACGAGGAGCTTGCCAGGCTGAGTTTGATCCCTGGGTTGAACTGTATTCGGGCCCCCAGACCTCACTAAGGAGTGATCCCCGAGTCCTGCTGGTGTGGCTTGATTTGTTTTGTTTCATGGAGGCAGCACACAAAACTGGCATACAGTTAAATGTGCTGTTGCCAACACGTTGGGTTGTCTGAGAGTGACAGCAACTAGATGAAAACAATGAGAAAGGAAGAAGGGTGCAGTCACAGTCCCTGGGCACCGCGGGTGAGGCCCCAAAAGGGCCAGAGCAGCAGAGCAGCCGTCAGTTAGGTGGTTTCTGTTTGTGCAGATTGTTTCTTTCCCAGAAACACCTGTGGGAGGGCGTCCTGGGCTGGGGAGCTGGGCCCCGGGGCCACACCCACAGTGTTCCCAGA
This sequence comes from Cryptotis parvus, assembly GCA_021461705.1. Lineage (NCBI taxonomy): Eukaryota > Metazoa > Chordata > Mammalia > Eulipotyphla > Soricidae > Cryptotis > Cryptotis parvus. Next base: position 728 of record JAJIBD010034215.1, read on the forward strand.
ATCCCTCTGGGCCCAAGCCCTGCCAGTCCTGCCTCAGGATGTTTTTGTTTTTGTTTTCTGTTTTCTTTTATTGGGCCACACCTGGAGATGCTCAGGGGTTACTCCTGGCTCTGCTCTCAGGACTAACCCCTGGAGATGCTTGGGAGCCCAGATGCGATGCCAGGGATGAACCCAGGTTGGCCACGAGCAAGGCAAACGCCTCCCGAGCCCCTCCCTGCTGAGCTCTCGCCCCGACTCTGCTGTGTCTGTAGTTTGGTCTTTACTCTGAAGGTCAGTTGAGCTCGACGAGCCTGTGCCCGTGCTCGGAGACGAGGAGCCCAGTGCCCGTGCTCGGAGATTTCCACAGGGATTGTGTCCCCCCATATCACAGGGTGGAGCAGGGCCGGACTCTTCAAAGGCCTGAGCATGAGTTATGTCTGCAAGAGACCCCTGTTGGCTGCCCAGCGCCCGGGGTCCCCTGGCATCTCTAGGTGTCCCTCCCCCAAATGCCTGATGGCAGTCTTGATTCTCTTTCCCGTGGAAAACACTCGATCTTTCTGGTTGGGTGCCCATCGCTGCCTCTCTGAACTCCCCTTATGAGTGTCTGGGTCCTTGGGGTTGGTTTTTCCCGCCCGTGCGGCCTTGGGCTCTCACAGGCCTGTTTCCCGGTGGGTTGGGGGCCTTTCCTGGCCCTCTGGGGCCTTTCTCTCCCCCCTCCCATACCCCCCACACTCTCTCTGGGCCCACTGGTCTTGTCGCCTTCCTTGGCTGTCTTCTTCACCTTGTGAACTGTGTTCTTTCGTGTTCTATCAGTTTTCTGTTGTCATTGTTTGGTTTTATTTGTTGGGTCACCCCAGCGGTGCTCAGGGCTTGCTCCAGATGGGGCCCCGGCGACCATATGTGGAGCAGGGAATGGAGCCCATGTTGGCTGCCTGCGAGCTGCGTACAGTGCCCTCCCCGTGCACTCTGGCCTCTTCCTGTGGTCAGCAGCAGTTCATCTCTTTCCCTCGGCCTGTCATCTGGTCCCAGCTACTGTCCGGTAGTGTTCTCTTCCTTCTCTTTTGCTTTAAAACCTTATAAAGGACGGAATCGGGATCTTTTGCTCTTGCTGTTGCAGGAAGTTCGTGCTCCTGGGGGTCCGAGGTCAGCCTGAGTCTCTGATACGTTTTCGCTAACTCCCGGCCTGCTCCCATGAGGTGCCTGGGACTCTTGGCCGAGCCCTGCCCTGAGCGAGCCTTTGAGGGCCTGTCCGTGCCTTGTGGTTTTGCTCTCCTGTCCCAGGCACCTGTGGCTTCAGGGAAATCAGACAGTTGCACCAGCTCTCCTTTGGGCTTCTCTGAATATTCTCACGGTTTGGGACCAAATACTACAGTCATGTACATGCATTGTCAATCTGCCGCCTGAAGGCTGCAGTGGGAGACCCGGACCGGTATAGGTTCCTTTCTGCAGGCGCTTCTGTGGTCCACTCTCAAGGGAGGTGCAAGAGCTAAGGCAAGATACAGTCTTCTAGGCTTTGTGAGGGCACAGTCTTCTTGGAGATGCTTCCTGGGCTGTGTGTTAATACATGTACTGTGCCCCCAAGGTCCGACTGTCTCAGAGCAGCCCCTGGACAAAGGACACGCGGCTGTGAGGGTCCGGCTGTCCCAGAGCAGCCCCCTGGACAAAGGACACGCGCTGTGAGGGTCCGACTGTCTCAGAGCAGCCTCTGGACAAAGGACACGCGCGCTGTGAGGGTCCGACTGTCCCAGAGCAGCCCCTGGACAAAGGACACGGCGCTGTGAGGGTCCGACTGTCTCAGAGCAGCCCCTGGACAAAGGACACGCACTGTGAGGGTCCGACTGTCCCAGAGCAGCCCCTGGAGAAAGGACACGCGCTGTGAGGGTCCGACTGTCCCAGAGCAGCCCCTGGACAAAGGACAGCGGCGCTGTGAGGGTCCGACTGTCCCAGAGCAGCCCCTGGACAAAGGACACGCGCTGTGAGGGTCCGACTGTCCCAGAGCAGCCCCTGGACAAAGGACACGCGCGCTGTGAGGGTCCGACTGTCCCAGAGCAGCCCCTGGACAAAGGACACGGCGCTGTGAGGGTCCGACTGTCTCAGAACAGCCTCTGGACAAAGGACACGCGCTGTGAGGGTCCGACTGTCTCAGAGCAGCCCCTGGACAAAGGACACGCGCTGTGAGGGTCCGACTGTCTCAGAGCAGCCTCTGGACAAAGGACACGCGCTGTGAGGGTCCCACTGTCCCAGAGCAGCCTCTGGACAAAGGACACGGCGCTGTGAGGGTCCGACTGTCCCAGAGCAGCCTCTGGACAAAGGACACGCGGCTGTGAGGGTCCGGCTGTCTCAGAGCAGCCCCTGGACAAAGGACACGCGCGCTGTGAGGGTCCGACTGTCCCAGAGCAGCCCCTGGACAAAGGACACGGCGCTGTGAGGGTCCGACTGTCCCAGAGCAGCCTCTGGACAAAGGACCGCGCGCTGTGAGGGGTCCGACTGTCTCAGAACAGCCTCTGGACAAAGGACACGCGCTGTGAGGGTCCGACTGTCTCAGAGCAGCCTCTGGACAAAGGACACGTGCTGTGAGGGTCCGACTGTCCCAGAGCAGCCCCCTGGACAAAGGACACGCGCTGTGAGGGTCCGACTGTCCCAGAGCAGCCCCTGGACAAAGGACACGCGCTGTGAGGGTCCGACTGTCCCAGAGCAGCCCCTGGACAAAGGACACCGCGCTGTGAGGGTCCGACTGTCCCAGAACAGCCCCTGGACAAAGGACACGCGCTGTGAGGGTCCGACTGTCCCAGAGCAGCCCCCTGGACAAAGGACACGCGCTGTGAGGGTCCGACTGTCCCAGAGCAGCCCCTGGAGAAAGGACACGCGCTGTGAGGGTCCGACTGTCCCAGAGCAGCCCCTGGACAAAGGACACGCGCTGTGAGGGTCCGACTGTCCCAGAGCAGCCCCTGGACAAAGGACACGCGCGCTGTGAGGGTCCGACTGTCCCAGAGCAGCCCCTGGACAAAGGACACGCGGCGCTGTGAGGGTCCGACTGTCCCAGAGCAGCCCCTGGACAAAGGACACGCGCGCTGTGAGGGTCCGACTGTCCCAGAGCAGCCCCTGGACAAAGGACACGCCGCTGTGAGGGTCCGACTGTCCCAGAGCAGGCGTAAGCGGGATCACGGGGCCTCTTTTGGTAATAGAATTATTTCAGTATCCTCAGTTTCTCATGGATCCATAGTTTCTTAGAATTCAAATATAAATTGAGGGGTCGGATCCCCGGCATCCCATATGGTCCCCGAGCACCCCCCAAGAGTAATTCCTGAGTGCAGAGCCAGGGGTAACCTCTGCACATCACCGGTGTGACCCAAAAAGAAAAAAAAAAAGAGAACTCAAATATAAATTGGGAAAACTTTGTAGAAATTCATTAACCCCCAAAAATCTATGTACTGTTTTGTTTTGGGGCTACTCCCAAAAAGTGTTCAGGGGACTAGCAAGTGCAGTGGGTGGGGGCGCTTGCCTTTGCACGTGTTCCACCTGGGCTCAATCCCTGGCACCCTGTATGGTGTCCAAGAACCGCCAGGAGTAATTCCTGCGACAGAGCCAGGAGTAACTAACCCCCAAGCATCACTGAGTATTGCCCCCTTCCCTATAAAGGAAAATGAAAGGAACAGGGTCATCCTTGTGCCGTGGGCGAGTGCCTCACCTCCTCGTTATTCTCCGGCCCCAGAAGCCCATGCTAGAAACTGTCCACACTGTCCACTTTTCTCTCGTGTCTATTCCTGAGTGGCCGCTGCCTCCTCTGAAACCAGTAGCAGGGAAAGTAGACCTGGAAAGGGCCGGAGCCCGCCATCACCCCCTGCCCTGCCTTCCACGGTCGGCTGAGGCGGGTTCAGGTCCTCTGCTGGCTCCACAGGGCCCCTGGTGCAGCAGCCTCGGCCACCGGAGCGGCGTGCCCTCATGCCTGTTCCTGCGGCAGGCCCATGGCAGGCCCAGACGGCTTGACACGACTTGGTGGTGGGCTGTGCCACGTGCCCTGGGGGAGCGCCCTGCACTGTACAGGTGACAGGGCCGATCCCTCTGTCCCCTGGGGGAGAGGCGGCTCATTGCCTGCTCTGTGGTGGCCCGGTCATCTTATTTATTTATTTGTTCTTTTATGTCGTTTTTGGGTCACGCCCGGCCTTGCTCAGGGGTTTCTCCTGGCTCTCAACTCGGGGAATCACTCCTGGCGGTGCTTGGGGGACCATATGGGATGCTGGGAATCGAACCCAGGTTGGCATGTGCAAGGCAAACACCCTACCCACTGTGCTATCACTCCGGCCCAGCATTTCAGATTTTTTGACAGTTTGAATAAAGGTAGGATTAACCTTTGGTTGTTTTTATGGGAGGTGGGGAAGGGACCCACACCCAGCAGTGCTACAGCAGGGGAGGGCGTTTGCCTTGCACGCGCCAACCCGGGTTCGATCCCCGGCATCCCATATGGTCCCCGAGCACCGCCAGGAGTAATTCCTGAGTGCAGAGCCAGGAGTAACCCCCTGAGCATTGCTGAGTATGACACAAAAAGCAAAATGAATGAATGAATGAATGAATGAATGAATGAATGAATGGAATTTGATTCTTTTTCTATTCATTTTGTTTCTCTTTGTCTCACTTATGGGACACACCCTGTTGTGTTACTCCTGGCAGGCCTGGGGGACAAGTCAGCAGTGCAAGGCCCACGCCCTGTGCCATCACTGAGATCTCCCACCCTGTCCTTTCGGTTTTCTTTCTCTCACCTCTCCCTCTCTCTCTTTCTCTCTCTCTCTCTCTCGCTCTCGCTCTCCCTCCCTCTCCCTCTCCCTCTCCCTCTCCCTCTCTTCTCTGTTTTTTAAGAAATTAGGCTGCTTAGGAGCCAGAGCGGTAGTATAGTGGATAGGCGCTTGCTTGTAAGCACTGACCCAGGTTCAATCCCTGGCATTCTGATGGCCCCCAAGCACCACCAGGAGTAATCCTTGAGCTGCGTGTGGGCCCCGAAAAAGAAGAATCTGTTCCTTCTTTGCCTTACATGTATGATGCCCTGGGTTCAGTTACTGGCACTGCCCCCCCATGCCTGGACTGCAGAGAGTGTCCAGGGTCCGAGGCACCTGCCTTATGTGTGGGCCCCCCAGTTCAATCCCACATGATGTTCTCAGCACCCCACAACCAGCCCCAGAGCCCCGTGCACCACAGGTTGTGGCCCACCAGTGCCTGAGCAGCAGCTGTCCTCGGCCCCCCCACACTGAACCCCCGGCTCATGGGGGAAGAGTCGCTGGAGGGCCCCACCCGGGGCTCTGGCTGGGGAGGAAAAGCCTTGGCATGGTGGCCGTGTCCAGTGATGTTTCCTGCTGTGACTCTTGGCAGGTCTGTGACGAGGAGTGGCACCACTATGTCCTCAACGTGGACCTCCCGAGCGTGACTCTCTACGTGGACGGGGCACCCCACGAGCCCTTCTCCGTGGCCGAAGATCGCCCGCTTCACCCCTCCAGGATCGAGACACAACTGGTGGTCGGAGCTTGCTGGCAAGGTCTGTGGCGGGCACTGATCCAGCTCTCTCCACACTCAGGGATGGGGTCAGGCCATTCCCCAGGTGTCCAGCACTGACCCTGCTCTCCACACTCGGGGGTGGGTCAGGCCATTCCCCAGGTGTCCAGCACTGACCCGGCTCTCCACACTCGGGGATGGGGCAGGCTGTTCTCTAGGTGTCCAGCACTGACCCGGCTCTCCACACTCGGGGATGGGGGCAGGCTGTTCTCTAGGTGTCCAGCACTGACCCGGCTCTCCACACTCGGGGATGGGGCAGGCTGTTCTCTAGGTGTCCAGCACTGACCCGGCTCTCCACACTCGGGGATGGGGTCAGGCCATTCCCAGGGTGTCCAGCACTGACCCGGCTCTCCACACTCGGGGATGGGGTCAGGACATTCCCCAGGTGTCCAGCACTGACCCGGCTCTCCACACTCGGGGATGGGGCAGGCTGTTCTCTAGGTGTCCAGCACTGACCCTGCTCTCCACACTCGGGGATAGGGCAGGCTGTGCTCTAGGTGTCCAGCACTGACCCGGCTCTCCACACTCGGGGATGGGGCAGGCTGTTCTCTAGGTGTCCAGCACTGACCCGGCTCTCTACACTCGGGGTCGGGGCAGGCTGTGCCTCTAGGTGTCCAGCACTGACCCTGCTCTCTCACACTCGGGGATGGGGTCAGGACATTCCCCAGGTGTCCAGCACTGACCCGGCTCTCCCACACTCGGGGATGGGGCAGGCTGTGCTCTAGGTGTCCAGCACTGACCCGGCTCTCCACACTCGGGGTCGGGGCAGGCCGTTCTCTAGGTGTCCAGCACTGACCCGGCTCTCCACACTCGGGGTCGGGGCAGGCTGTGCTCTAGGTTTGGCCTCTTGGACGCACCCATGTTTCTCGTCCATTCCCTGAGCCTCTCGGTGACAATAGTCTGACTCTGTTTGGGGGCTTGAGGTCTGGGGGCGGCACTGCACAGCCGGGCTTGTGACTGAGAACGTTTTCTAGATCCATCTGTTGGAAAGTTTGTGGGGTTGAAGTTTCCCAGCGGAGAAGTGTGGAGGGGGCATTGGAAGCTTCAGTCAGGCCCTGTAAATGGTGGCATGTCGGCCCAGAGGGGACTCCCGGTGACATGAACGTGGGGTTGTATGACCGTCGTGGGGGTGCAAGGCTGGGCTCATGGTGCTGCCCCGCACAGCCCCGGCTCTGCTCAGCGTGTGGACGTTTCCTCGATAATCCTTCCCAGTCCAAGCAGTGAAATCATCTTTATTTCTTTCCCGGCTTTGTTCTCTTAACATCTTAACTTTTTTTTTTTTTTTTTTTTTTTTTTTTGCTTTTTGGGTCACACCCGCCGATGCTCGGGTTACTCCTGGCTCTGCACTCAGGAATCACTCCCTGGCGGTGCTCGGGGGACCATATGGGATGCCGGGGATCAAACCCAGGCTGGCACAGGCCGGCCGCATGCAAGGCAAATGCCCTACCCTCTGGGCTATAGCTCCGCCCCTCTCTTAACATCTTAACAAAAGATTCCCCAGCCTGAAAAGCCTTTACCAAGTCCTAAGTTTCATATTTTCATACGGAGCCAGGTCCCAACAAGCAGTCGCAGAAACACTGCGTGAGCATGGTAAAGCGGACGTGCCTCCCCGCCCTACCCCTGACTGGGAACTCGCATGGCGCCAGACGCTGGGAAGCTGTTAAAGAGGAGATCAGTGTCTCCAGTGTTTGCCATTGTTTTTTTTGTTTGTTTGTTTTTGTTTTTTTTGCTTTTTGGGTCATACCCAGCAATGCTCAGGGGTTACTCCTGGATCTGCACTCAGGAATTACTCCTGGCGGTGCTCGGGAGACCATATGGGATGCCGGGATCGAACCCAGGCCAGCATAGGCTGGCCACGTGCAAGGCAAATGCCCTACCCGCTGGGCTATCTCTCCGGCCCCTCCAGTGTTTGCTATTGTTTTGGGGGCATGGCACCCCGCGATGCTCAGGGGTTGCTCCTGGTTCTGCAGTCAGGGATCGCTCCTGATGGTGCTTAGGGGACCACATGGGATGCCGGGATTGAACCCATGTTGGCGAATGCAAGGCAAGCACCCTCTCCACTGTGCTATAACTCCAGTCCTTTATTGTTATAATCTTGTCACTTTCAGAGCTCTGCATTTGAAATCTCCTTTTAAATTTACCTTGTCAGGGGCTGGAGCGATAGCCCAGCGGGTAGGGCGTTGACCTTGCGCGCGGCCGGCCTGTGCCGCCCTGGGTTCGATCCCGGCATCCCATATGGTCCCCAAGCATCGCCAGGAGTAATTCCTGAGTGCAGAGCCAGGAGTAACCTCTGAGCATCGCGGGTGTGACCCAAAAAGCAAAATAAATAAATAAATAAATAAATAAATAAATAAATAAATAGATAAATAAATAAATAAATAAAGAAATTTACCTTGTCCAGGGGCCGGGGCGATAGCCCAGTGGGTAGGGCGTTTGCCTTTGCACGCGAGTCAACCTGGGTTCGACCCCTGGCATCCCATATGGTCCCCGAGCACCTCCAGGAGTAATTCCTGAGTGTAGAGCCAGGAGAAACCCCTGAGCATTGCCAGGTGTGACCCAAAAAAGCAAAAAAAAAAAAAAAAATCGCTCCTGGTAGGCTCTGGGGACCATAGAGATGCTGGGATCCGTCCCGGGTCTGCAAGGCGCGCGCCTCCCCAGGGCTGTGGCTCCAGCCGCTCAAGCTGTTTTTAGTCCTTCCTTTCCAGAGAAGCCGGGAAGCGTGTGTGTGTGTGTGTGTGTGTGTGTATTTGTTCGTGTGTGTGTGTGTGTTATTGTGGCGCCCAAATTTTGAAACCTTTAAGCTGGTGCAGGGTCTGAGCACTGAGCTGCCCAGCCTAGGGGGGGCCTTTCCTGGCTGGGCCGCCCCTACTGGAGCTCCTTGAGGCTGCTCTGGGCGGGGCCACGGGCCAACACCTGCCTGCTTGGTGCTGTGATGTCGCCGCCACTCCTGCTCTTCCCGCTGAACTTCTCCCTGACATATGTGAAACAGCAGGCACCAAGTCCTGGGAATATTCGGGAGCTTTTTCCCACTCAAGTCCCGAGTCGCCCGAGACTCCCGGCCCTCCTGCGGTCCCGCGGTGTCTGGCGGTCAGTGGTCGCTTCACCTGGATGGCGGTTTGTGTCCAGGGAAACCCTGCTCCTCGGGAGAGGGTCGGAGTGTATGGCTGGTCCCTGAGGTGCTCTGGGCGGCCCTGTCTAATGAAAAGGGGCAGTATTGGGCCTCTGGACAAGGAGCCGGGAGCAGGCGTGACCTCCCCACTTCCATCCCCGCCTGCTCAGTGTGTTTGCTACCTCGTGAGACCCGATTCCTGAGTGACCACGTCAGTAAGGACGAGCATAGGCCTGAACGTCAGTTGTGCCCTGAGCGGTTTTGCCTGGTTAAAATGCCCACGGCCTGTCTCCTGCCCCTGGCACTGTACCTCTGCAGTCAGGTGGCAGCTGACCTCTTCTTCCATCTCTGGGACCTTCAGCCCCCTCCCAACACCCTTGTCCTGAAACACCTTCATACACACACACACACACACACACACACACACACACACACACACACACACACACACACACACACACACACACACACACACACACACACACACACACACACACACACACACACACACACACACACACACACACACACACACACACACACACACACACACTTCCAACTGTCACCAGCAGGAGGGAGGTATGGTATGGTAGTAATGAGACTGTCCCCTAGTACTGCACCCCAGGAGACACCATGGAGCTGTTTGTGCAGGCCCCTGCCCTGCCCGCCCCTGCAGACAGCGCTCCCCAGGGACGACGAAGCGGGAGCGGACCAGTGCCTCGGCTGGACGCTTCCCACTCTGGCCCCAGGCCATGAGCTGTGCAGGGTTGACACTACCAGACCAGGCCTCCCGCGGTGTGACAGTGCCTCTGTTGTGACCTCACATGGTGTGACTCAGTGCGTGACTCAGTGCCTGTGTGTGACCTCACATGGTCTGAGTGCCTGTGTGTGACCTCACAAGGTGTGACTCTGCCTGTGTGTGACCTCACAGGGTGTGACTCAGTGCCTGTGTGTGACCTCACGAGGTGTGACTCAGTGCCTGTGTGTGACCTCTACACTGTGTGACTCCAGTGCCTATGTGTGACCTCACAAGGTGTGACGTGCACGTGTGTGACCTCACACGGTGTGACTCCAGTGCCTGTGTGTGACCTCACACGGTGTGACTCTGCCTGTGTGTGACCTCACAAGGTGTGACTCAGTGCCTGTGTGACCTCACACAGTGTGATCTCTACCTGTGTGTGACCTCACACGGTGTGACTCACTGCCTGTGTGTGACCTCACAAGGTGACTCAGTGCCTGTGTGTGACCTCACAAGGTGTGACTCAGTGCCTGTGTGTGGCCTTGGATGCCTGAGAAGGGGCACTCCCGGCAGGGTTCCCAGCGGCCCCCTTCGGCACAGTCCGCCAGGCCAGGCTTTGGCCTCTTGGGGGCATGTCCCCTGCTGTCTGCGCACTGTCGCCCGGTCCCTGGGTGTGGCATTGCTGGCTCGGACTTACCTGCTAAGAAGCGTGGGGTTACTGCCTGCTTCTGCTTCTTCTGACCCGTGGCGCGAGCAGGCCGGAGCGTGTGAACAAGAAGCAGAGTCAGGTGTGCGCTTGGGGCGGTGGACAGTACGGGGGAGGGGGTGTCGCTGTGTTTGTGTCCAGTCGCTTTCCAGAGCTCGGGTCCCGGGCGTCGGGATGCACCTGACCTCTCGTTGCCGGCTGTCTTTGTCTTGCTCCCGCAGAATACTCAGGAGTTGAGAGTGAGAATGACACGGAGCCTGGGCCTCCGGCACCCTCAGGTCTCTGGAACCTTCTGTCCCCTCGGTCACTGTGGTCGTGTTGAGGCCCAGGCGCCATCACCCACACCACGCATGAGGCGCCGCACTGGCTGCCGGGCTCCCACACACCATTTCAGCCGCTGCTTCTCATCCCCCGGCCCCTCCCTGGAGCCCCATTCCGCCCTTCCCACTCCATGCTCATGCTGCGTGCACCGCCGGCCTGCGCTCACCTCCAGGGGCCCTGCTGGAACCCACAGGCTGGGTGGGGGCTGGACCCCGAGACAGGAAAGGCGGCTCCCAGTATTCTGACCCTGTGGTGGCGCGGGGTGCTGCGGCTGCAGCATCCCTTGGTTTGTTTGGTGTTTTGTTTTGCTCTGCTTGGGGGCTGCTCCTGTGCTGCCGGGGACCACGCGTCGCTCTGGGTCTGGAAATGGGCACCCAGTGCCCGGTGCCCACTCTCCACTCATGGGGTCTCCTCGGCCCCCAGCCAGTATTCACCATTTTGTTTTGTTTTGTTTGTTGGGAGCTCAGGCCTGCTCTGCAGGGACCCTCTAGCCGCCCGCTGGGACCTTCCAAGGATGTGGGTTGAGCTCGGCTGAGCGTGCGCAGGCACCGTGCTTGTCTGTGTTTCATTTTTCTTTTCTTTTTTGGATCACAACTGACAATGCTGGGTTACTCCTGGCTCATCGCTCAGGAACTACTCCCTGGTGGTGCTTGGGGACCATATGGGATGCCGGGATCGAACCCGGGTCAGCCCCGTGCAAGGCAAACGCCCTCCCGCTGTGCTGTCGCTCTGACCCCTGTGTTTTGTTGTTTTCTTCTGGGGCCACCTGGAGGTGCTCCCAGCCTAGTGCTCAGGGTCTGCTCCAGTGCCGGAGGACCATGCGGTGCTGAGAGCCAGACCCCAGGCCCCCACTACAAAGCGTGTGGGGTTGTCTGTGGGGCCTTTTTTGGCTCATGTCCCTGACGTCTTCCCTGCCCAGCTCTTGTCTGAGAGGAGGAGGCAGGCGAGAGGCCCTGGTACCTTGCCAGGAGGTGCTGATGCCCCCGTCCTGCGCCTTCTGTGGGGCTTGTCCTCGTGGCTGCAGATGCACAGGCCCGAGCGCAGTGGGCGGCTCTAGCGCTGCTGGCCCTGACTTGCACCGTTGGGCCGCCTGCTCTGCTTTTCCCTTCTGAAACCCTCCACAGCTGCCCAGGCAGGCGATGCCCACGGCTAACGCTTGGGGGACCTGCGGGCCTCCCAGGAGGCGCCAGGCCCGGCCCTGCATGGCAGAGACCACATCATTTGTCACCTTCCCTGTAGGCGCGCGTGGGGCTAGCGGAGCACGTCGGCACCTAACCGCATGTCCGGTCCGCCATGCTGCCAGCCCAGGCCCACGCTCACGCCGCCCCGCTGCGTCTCCAGGTGCTGACCTGCGCATGGCACAGTTCTTCCGCGGAGACCTGGCCGGCCTGACCCTCCGGGCAGGGAAGCTGGCTGACAAGAAGGTCATCGACTGCCTGTACACCTGCAAGGAGGGGCTGGAGCTGCAGAGCCCAGAGGACGGCAGCCACGGCGTGAAGGTACCGCAGTGGGCGGTTCTGGGGGGCTTCAGCACCCGATATGCTGTTCTCTGGTCACTGAGGACTGGGAGGCTCTGTCCGTCCCATGGTGCCCGTTGCCATAGGACCTGCCCCCAAGGATCAGGCTCTTGGTCGCCCAAGAGTGGGGTGTCGAGTTGGGGGCTTCTGCTCTGTGGGTGTCAGTCTTGGGCTTCCTCTCGCCCTGGAAGAGGCCTGACTCGCTGCTGGCAGCAGTTTGGACTCAGGCCAGGTACAGCTCACAGTGGAGCAGCTCTGATGTGGGGCCTGTGCTGAGTCCCAGTATAGACAAAAATAAAAAAGGGTCACAGTCAGGAGATCAGATGAGGGGGACAGGCAGGACTGGGCAGGGCCAGGCAAGGCAGGGCAGGGCTGGGCAGAGCTGGGCAGGGCAGAGCTGGGCAGAGCAGAGCTGGGCCGGGTAGAGGCTGGGCAGGGCTGGGCCAGGCAGAGCTGGGCGGGGTTGGGCAGGGCTGGGCTGGCAGTGCTGGACCAGGCAGAGCTGGGCAGGGTTGGGCCGGCAGAGCTCAGCAGTGCTGGGCCGGGCAACGCTGGGCTCCTGAGTTCCATCCCACAGGCACCTCTGATCCCGCGGCTTCCCTGGTGACTCATCACTAGCCCCTCAACCTCCTTCCCCAGTCTCCAGGTTCTGGTCACTCGGGAAGTCCCGGGTAGGGACAGGGTCCCCGCAGTCAACCCTGGGTGCTCACCTGCCCTTGAGAGGAGGCCCTGGCATGGTTCCCCCTTGCTGGTTCTCTGGGGCACTGTCCTGGTCGCCCCCCTTCCACTGAGCCCCGTTCCACGCTCTCCCCCCTCGGGCCTGGCACAGATCCAGGTCAGCCACAGCCGCTCGGTGCTGACCGTGGCGGCGAGGACATCGGGGGAGCTGGAGAAGGCCCTGCAGCGCCGCCTACCCCTCAACTCCCCGCCAGTTCCCCACGCCGGGACCCGCAGCCTTCGCATCACCAGCACTGCTCAGTAGGTGCCCGACTGCCCAGGGCCATCCACTGCCCTGCTGGGGCCCAGACGTCCCTGGTGCAAAGCCACCCTCTAAGCGTCCGACCAGCCAGGGTGCTCTTGTGGCCTCGCTGGGTGGCCTGGGGGCAGAGGGGAAGCACGTGTCGAGGACACACGAGCCGTGGAGGGTGGCCTAGATGGGACACTGCCAGCAGGCGCGAGTGGCCCCAGCTGCTGGGGGTGGGTGGCCGCGGAAGCAGCTGTCCCAGCCTTCACCCTGGCGGCAGGTGCTTCAACGAGGCCGCCTGCATCTCCATCCCCCCGGTGGGCGCCGCCGTGATGGTGCTGCAGCCCGAGGAGCCCAAGATCAGCCTGAGCGGCGTCCACCACTTTGCCCGGGCAGCCCGGAGTTCGAGAGCCCGGAGGGCGTCTTCCTCTTCCTGAGCTGCACATCTTCAGCACCATCACGAGGGAGGTGGAGCCGGAAGGAGCGGCGGCGAGGACCCCACAGGTGACGCCTGGGCGCTAGGCGCTGGGCGCTGGGCAGGGCCAGCAGGTCGGGCCGGAGCCGCTCAGCCCCTGCCGCACTGTGCGGGCAGCCCCGAGAGGGCGGTTCCTCCTGCCAAGGGCCCTCGGTTGGAGACAAGACTTGCTTGGGCGCGGCACCTGCCGACTCCAGCCGGGCCATTCTCGCAGTGCAAGAATTCGCTGGTGTCGGAGGAGATTGTGCATGACCTGGACTCGTGTGAGGTGACGGTGGAAGGCGAGGAGCTGAGCCCAGAGCACGAGCGCCTGGAGGTGGGCGGGCCGCCTGCAGCAGAGGGCCATCGAGCGTGAGCAGCTCCGGCCTGGGCATGGTCTTCACCGGTGAGCGGGGGCGTGGGCGTGCAGCCTGCGGGTCCCTGGGCTGGCCGACCTCGGCACCCCCACCCTGACTGAGCTGCCCTCACAGGCGTAGACACCCATGGCCAGCTACGAGCAGGCTCTGCGCCTCCCTTCGCTATCGGAACTGGCACACCAGGTCCCTGCTGGACCGCAAATTCAAACCTCGTCTGCTCAGAGCTCAGTGGCCGCTACGTCAGCAATGAGTTCCAGGTGGAGGTGAGTCGCGGCCCCTTCTGGGCTGGGGCTGACTCCTGCCCGGCCCCCACACCCCGCCCTCACACCCGCCCTCACAGCCGGTCGCAGCGTCCAGGTGGCGGTGCCGGCTCAGGAGGCACCTTGCAGCCATGGGCCACCGTCGGTCTCACACCATACATGGTTCCGGAGACGGAGCTGGGCTGGGGCATTGCTCAGAGCTCCCTACACAGCTGCCTGCTCCCAAGGGAGGCTCAGAGGACCTTTGGTACTGGGGAACATGTGGCAGGGACCCCCAGAAGCAGGGAGGAGGCTGGTGATGTGGGTCGGTGACGCGCTGACCCCACGCTGGCTGGGCCAGGTGATGGTGCTGGTTCGGGTGGCACCGGGTCGAGGGGCTGAACCCCCGAGCCACTCTGCTGAAGCTCAGGGCCAGCCTGTAGCCCCGTCTCTCTCTCAGGACCGCGCCAGCTGGGAGCCCTGGGACTGAGTGAGGGCCAGTGCTCAGCCTAGTGAGGGCGCGGGGCTGGAGTGCTCCCTGGCTCACAGGCGGGTGCGGGGTCCAGGCCCAGGTCAGTGCTGTCCAGTGGGTGCTGGACAAGGCCAGGGGACCCACAGCATTCCCGCGTTAGCCAGGCTGGGTGCCGGCCCGAGCCCTCCTTGCACCCTGCAGGTGAATGTGATCCACACGGCCGACCCTGTGGGCCACCCCAGCCACATGGCTGCACAGCCGCAGTTCGTCCACCCCGAGCACCGCACCTTCGTGGACCTCTCGGGCCTAACCTGGCCAGCCCTCACCCATTCGCAGGTAGGACTGTGGGGAGGGGCACAGGTGACGCCGGGCTGGCTCGGCACCCTCGGCCCGCAGAGCGCTCACAGCGGGTTCCGCCCGTCGCAGTGGTCCCCAGCACAGCCACCGTGGTCATCGTGGTGTGTGTCAGCTTCCTGGTCTTCATGATCATTCTGGCGTGTTCGCATCCGCGCGGCGCACCAGCGCACCGTCTTGGCGACCAGGGCGCGGGCAAAGAGAATGAGATGGACTGGGACGACTCGCGTGACCATCACCGTGAACCCCATGGAGGTAGGCGGACCGGGAGGGCACGGCGGGTGCGGCGCGGTGCTAGGCCGAGTCGGCTCATCTGCTGTCTCGGCAGACGTATGAAGACCAGCACAGCAGTGAGGGAAGAGGAGGAGGAGGAAGAGGAGAGAGTGAGGATGGGGAGGGAGGAGGACGACATCACCAGCGCAGTCGGAGAGCAGCGAGGAGGAGAGGGCGGCCGAGGGAGCAGCCACGGGGGCCCCGGCAGCAGCAGCTGGAGTGGGACGACTCCACCCTCAGCTACTGGCGGCGCAGCCGCGTGTACAGAGCCCCGAGCCACCGCCGCCGCCACGCCCAGGGCTGCGCCCCTCCCGCCCCGCATCTTTTAAGTTATGGGCCCCTGGGCCCCGCCAGGAAGCCGCCACCACACACTCTCGTGGACCAAGGGTTGGAATGCTGTCCTACCTGGTGACCCTCTTTTGTTCTTTTTTTTTTAAAGAAGCCGTTTATTTTTCCAAACTAGTGCATGTATAAAATGGCAGAACGAGGGCTAATGTGTAGATGAAAAACGACTTTTTAATATTTTGTGAATAAATTGGGATCCTTGTGTCTTTGCCCTAGTGTGACCCAGGGCTGGGAGCAGGCGGGTGGGGGGCTTCCAGGGCAGGAAACCCGCCCGAGGCCCTCAGCGCGGTGGGGGGGCTGGGCTGCTGGAACAGAGATAGGCGCCCGCACTTGCTTCCAGAGGGCTGGGGACCCGTTGCTGAGGAGCTGGTCGAAAGAGTCTCTAAGCTCCAGCCTGTGTCGCGGGGCGGGGTAGATGTTGGTCCCTGCTGTCCGCACTGAGGCAACGCATGTGCTGGGATGAGGGGTCGGCTGGGGTGGGGAGGGGCGGGGACCCCGTGCCGCGCGTGGCCCCTGTGCTGTCGTGCTGTGTAGACCAGGGGGTGGTGACGGGTCCACGTGCTCCCCCACAATAAAGCTGCGGTTCTAACCACAGGCTGAGGCCGCGTGGCGTCGTTCTTCTCGCCGCCCACCCCTTCCCGGCTGCACTCGGCAGGCCCAGGCCTCCCTCCTCAGCCCAGGCGCTTAGAGCCGGCGGCAGTGCTGTGTGGGGACACCTGCCGCCTGCTCTGACCAGGGCTCCACACTGGGCGGGGAATGGTCACACCCCACAGCCCAAGCACTGCGCCTGGCTCTGCTGAGCCGTGGGAGGTGCCCAGAGGCCCAGGGCTGGTCCCCCACTTCTCACTCCTTGATAAGGTGTGCCAGAGACCCTGGCACCCTCTCTCGGGGCATGCTGAGACAGTCACAGATGCACCTTTTCATGCCAACGCTCCACCCACAGCCCTCGGTCCCTGGGCCAGCCCACCCGTCACAGCGCCTTGAGACCGGGTTCCAGAGTCAGGCACGCATCCAGCAGGAGCACTCAGGGCGTCAGTGTGCAGGGACCAGCTTGTATTGGACTGTAGGGGCCGTGCTCCTGAGCCTCAGGGACCAGCTTGTATTGGACTGTATGGGCCGTGCTCCTGAGCCTCAGGGACCAGCTTGTATTGGACTGTGGGGGCCGTGCTCCTGAGCCCCTCGGGACCAGCTTGTACTGACTGTAGGGGGGCCGTGCTCCTGAGCCTCAGGGACCAGCATGTACTGACTGTAGGGACGTGCTCCTGAGCCTCAGGGACCACCATGTACTGACTGTAGGGCCGTGCTCCTGAGCCTCAGGACCAGTATGTACTGACTGTAGGGGCCGTGCTCCTGAGCCCTCAGGGACACCATGTACTGACTGTAGGGGCCGTGCTCCTGAGCCTCCAGGGACCAGCTTGTGATGGACTGTAGGGGCGTGCTCCTGAGCCTTAAGGACCAGCTTGTATTGGACTTCAGGGGCCGTGCTCCTGAGCCTTGGAGGGTCCGTGAGTAGTTTTCGCTGCTTTTCTTTCCTTACCCGCAAACAAAGTAGCTCTACAGCAGAGCTGAGGATTCTCCCACGAGACACTTTCAAAGTGGCAAGCAGCGTCCCCTGAATCAAGGGCTGGGGCCGCCCCAGCCCTGTCAATGGAGAGGTTCAGGGGCGGGGGCAGAGGAGGGAGGCAGCTCCCTGGTGTGCGGGAGTCTGGGCTGGAAGACTTGGGGTTACAATCCTCAGCGGCGGCTGGGAGGGGGCCCCACTCGCCGCAGCTCTGAGCAAGGACTTTCCTTCCGGGCGCTTCAAGTCGTCCGTCAATAAATAAGAGTGTAAACAAGGTGGTCAGGAGTCCTCCTGCTATTGGCGGTTGTCTTTGGACACGTTGTAGGGCCAGCCAGTTCACCTTGGTCTTCCAGCTCTCCCGCGGGGGCCTCGTTGAACTTCACCGGAAGTGCTTGAGCGCGCCTCGTCCCTCCGTCTTCCCCCAGAGCCAGAGAGTCCTGGGCAGAGGGCAGGGCCATGAGGCCTCCTGCTTAGTGACCCCTGGGAAGGACCCCTTCCTCTGATCCCCAAACAGGTTAGCCCCCCCTGACCCACTCCCCAAAAGGCCATCAGGCCCAGCGGCCCCCTGCTCCTCCCCAGGATAAGCTGGGGCTCCTGGACTCTTGGCAAGACCAGCGGCTGCCTCCCCATCACAGGGGCCCTCAGGAATGAACGCACTGGTAGGGCCCGGCACACACCCCAGAACCGGGGTGACCGGCCTCATGCCCAGGCATGGGAGGCACTTTGGGGACAGAGCCCTTTACCTTGAGGTACTGGATGTCTTTGGAGCAACTGAGCTCGGGCAGACCCGCTGCGCCGCATGGCGCTAAAGAGTGCAGGAAGAGCAGCCCGTGGCGTCGCCAGGATGGTGTGGTGCCCGTTCACAGTAGCCCCCGGAACCTGCGCAGGCGGCCCGCAGTGCCGGTGAGCTCACCGGGGCAGCTCACATCCTCTGGCTGTGCCGCACTGCCCATGAGCTCACCCGGGCAGCCTGCCCCCTCTGGCTGTGCCGCAGCACTCCTGAGCTCACCCAGGGCAGCCGCATGTGGCCCAGCCCACAGCGCCCTGAGCCTCGTCTGGGGCAGCCGCGCTCTGGCCCAGCCCACAGTGCCTGTGACCTCGTCGCTCTGGCCCTGCCGGGTGCGAGGAACCTCACCGCTCAAACTTCTCGCTATTGCTGGTCTTGCCCTGCTGGATGACGTGCACGAAAGTCGTAGGTGAGGATGAACGGGACTCCGCTCACGGTTGATCCCAAACTTGGTCTTGAAGTTTCCCAGAAAGTGGCGAGAAGTCAATGTGGAAGCTGCAGGGCAGAGGGTCTGGCTGAGGGTCAGGGGCCCAGCAGCAGGGGTGGACACCAGCAGTCCCGGG
>JAJIBD010034216.1:0-40492 GCA_021461705.1 Cryptotis parvus
TATATGCCAAATACCAGTAACATTTATGTTACACGTCATTCCCGTCAGCCTAATATAATGGTTTGAAGGTCTTTACCATGGTTTCCTGGAGCAAGGATGCCTGTGGATTCTACTAACATGAGACAGGACATATGGAGATATTACTGGTGCCGCTCTAGCAAATAGATGATTAACGGAAAGATAGTGATTGTGACAGGTATTTGCCACTTGAAATCTTCAGTGAAATTAATTTTTATTTAATTTTGGTGACACATTGGTAGTTCAAAAGCACTCTCTGGACTGAGGATACTTCACAGACAGTGCTCAGGGGACCATATGAGGTTCTGGGGACCCAACTTTCGGCTTAGGTGTTTTGAGGACAGTGCCTTAACTGCTGTAGTATCTCTAACCACCTGAAACTAAAATTTTAATTTTGGAACATTCTTCTCAATCTCACCAACCTTCTAACATTCCGCATTACTCCATACTAATATATTTGCTCTTTGTGGAGGAATTTGAAGAAGTAAAGTGGGACTTAATTTATATCATAGTGCCATGAATAATCTCAGTATCCTTCCACTCTCCTCATCCTGCATTGGGTCCTAGCCCTTTACTAAACTTAAACCAGTGGTGGCAATTCACTGCTTATTTTCCCATGCGTTCATCTGTTTCTTCCAATCTATCTTTCCCATTAAATATAAACTTGCCCATTATTTGCTAATCTTAAGCAAGAGCATATGGTGCGCCCCTTTCTCTCCCATTATTTCATTCTTTCACATACATTAAAGAATCACCAGTATTTCCAGTTTGCTTTCATTCCCTTCCCTCGCTGAAATTGGGTTCTTCACCCCAGGCCAGCGTGGCACCAAGCAACCAAAGGCGATGGTATTTCCCTCGCTCCATGCCCATTCTCATTCTTCTGGAAACACTTACTTCCCTCTCTTCTGGACCTCCCTCTCAGGGTTTCCTGAGACCATCTGGCTATTTCTCTGTCTCCTTAAAGACTACTTTTCTCTGAAGTGAGCCATGAAGTAAGATTTTTCTCTTTCTCATGTTGATTTCTTTTGGAAATCTCGTTGATAACTAAGATTTAAGTTATCATCAAATCCATAATGACCTGATAAGCAACATCTACATCTGGAGGCTTCACCATTACCAAGTTCTAGTCAATCACCTCTCCATTTTCACTCCATCACAAATTCACATCTATAATAATATTAAGTCAGTTCATGATTTCAGAATATATTTTCATTTATTTGGAAACTTTTGTATTTCCGTCCACTCTTCCCTCCCAAGAATGCTTTTCTTGTGCCAAGAGTGATTGTGCAGCTGGAGGGCATCTACCTTGCCTGCAACCAATCCTGGTTCAATCCTGCCACTCTGTATCGTCCTAAGCCCCACCAAGAGTAATTCTGAGTACAAAGTGGAGTAAGCCCCTGAACATCTGCAGAGTGTGGCACCCAAACAAAGCCAGACAAAAGGATACTATTACCTGTGTCATTATTCTCCGTTTATGCTCAAATTATTCATTGTTTTAGACACCATGCTATTTATAGTGTGATGTATCAATAGATGTTCTGCACTTATATTTTTATCCCTGATAGTTTTTAATGTGTATGGACTCCTCAATATTTACCCCAATGGTCATTTTTTAGTATGCCAAATGCAATCATCTGCAACATCATTTTACTTTTCCTTTGCCTAGCTATTTTTTTGCCTTTCTGTGACACGTCCGGTGGAAAGGGTGAATCTGTTCATCTTTATCCTCTTCCTTCAACAGAACTATCGCTATGGCCTATAACTGTGGAAGAAACGAACGAGGGGCCCCAAAGAAGGTAACCGTTGGAAATGTTTGTGTGCTTTTTGGAATGCAATAACTTTGCTTTTCAATCTGAAAAATTCTGGAAAAATATTCTTGTATTTCTATACTGGGTAGTTATGGGGGCTTCTACACCTTTCGTCACTTATTAATAAAGTGTTCCAAGTCCATTTAATGACCATTTGGAGCCTTAGTTTTCTCATAGATGTAATGTAGACAATAATATCTGAGCTTATAATAGCATGCTTATCCGACTCAGAAGATTAGGTGAGATGACACATATGGAGCCCATGGCGAGTGCCAGCACTGGCTCATCATTATGGGTGTTAGTTTTCTTGCCTTTCCCAACTGCCAGAAGTCTTTAATCACTTCCTGTTGACTTCGAGGCAGGCTTTGGCAAATGCACCTGCTATCAACAGCTGACTAGCAATGGTGTCCTCAATGTAGGACACCCAGGCTCCCCAAAGGTGTTCTTTGATTTGTGATTTTAGGAGTTTTGTTTGGGGCACACCTGCTGGCGCTCAGGGTTATTCCTGCCTCTGAATTACTCCTGCCAGTGCACAGAGGACCATATGTGCATGCTGGGGATCAAACCCAGAGCCATTTGCAAAGCAAATGCTGTGTCCTATAACTCCAGCTACAAAGGTATTCTTTGAAATCCTAAGGCAAATGGAACAATCAAGGTGCCTGGGCTTAGGGCTCTGCACTGGCAGCTACGCTACAGCAAGTTCTGCTGCCGTGTATGGCTGCCAAGAATGGAGCCTTAGAGCCTGCAGGCAGCTTGCCTGCCGTGAAGGCAGCTCAGCTAGGATTGCCGAGGGTGACCACAGACTCCCGGAAACCGCAAGAGCATACGAAGAGCTCCCAGGAGGATGGACCAGGGCAGGAGTCTGTGGACAGAGTGGTGCTGGGACCCTTCTAGATTATTTACCTTCCTGTATGGTTTCCTCCAAAATTAAACAAATGGAAGCATTTATTGCTTTTCAGATCATAAAAAAACAGGGTGCAGAGAAAGTGCAGGGAATTAAGTGCTTGCTCTCTCTTGCCCACCTGGTTGGCCAATCCCAATATAAAAATCCGAATCCCTGAAGGCCTCAGGAGTGATCCTTGAATACAGAGCCAGGAACAAGTCCGGAGTACCAACAGGTATGGCGGAAATATAAACAATTGCAGCAGTAAAGCGGAAGGTTGACTTTAGGGTGAAGCATCCAGTCCAGAACTCTTACGCCCAGGCCAAAGAATGCCGCGACCCAGCTGAGCCGCTCCGATCCAGGGTTAGCCGCCCTGATCATCAGGACCCAGGACAGGCTTTGGGACTAGGATGGACTATCAAAGTGACAAGATCAGCTCTGGGAAGCCTACAGAGAACAGCTGTGCCGAGGCACGACCACCACCCCTTGCCAGAGTCTGACTCCACTAGCTCCGGCTCTGGCCTGGGATGGTCCGAGCACTTGAGCCTCTCCCATGCACTCTTCTGTCTTCCGGGATGCTTGTTCCTTTGCTGCCTGGCTGCGCATCGCTGAAGTCATGGTCAGATGTCTTCTGCTCAGTCTTTCCCAATCACTCAGGAGTGTGCAACAGACTCATTGCCACAGGAGCGAAGAAGAGGGGTGGGGAAGCTGTTTGGGTTGCGCAAGGCTTCTTTCCTGGATCTAAAGAGGTGATCAAGTTGCAGGTCCTGGGGACGAGGAGGCACAGCGCCCAACTAGAGCCGCGTCTCCGCCGCCAGCAGCCCCTAAACACTGGTGGGATCCTCTGACCAGTCCCAGAGGCACAAGGACACCTACCTGGCTGTCTGAGGCCATGACGAGACATTAGGGTGACTACGGATCACTGTGTGCTGCTGAAACACACCCCAGCATCTGTCAGGACGGGGAATGGGGCTGGACTCTCAGCCTCCCTCAATAGGTGACGACTCTGAATTTGCCCTGCCAGATGCCCAGGGGTCTACTCTCTGCTCCTTACATTTTGGTAAGTGTGGACCCCTCCTAGGCATCCACCTTCCTGTGCCATGTTCAAAACCTCAGGCTCAGGATCAGGAACCTGAATTTCCCCAGACCCTGTATGGCCCTCCCACCTCCCTGCCCTTCACCCTCCCATGATCTCCTATCTCCTATGACCTTCCCACCTCCCCAAGATTTCTCCCTCTCTTCCATGACCTTTGCTCCTCCCCCATGACCTTCCCTCCTCCTCATGACCTTCCCTCCTCCTCATGACCTTCCTCCTCCTCCATGACCTTCCTCCTCCTCATGACCTTCCCCTCTTCCTCATGACCTTCCTCCTCCTCCATGACCTTCCCTCCTCCTCCATGACCTTCCCTCCTCCTCATGACCTACCTCCTCCTCCATGACCTGCCTTCTCCATGACTTTCCACTCCTCCTCCTGTGGCCTGAATGTTTAACCTCTTGCACCAGATTTCTCTATCATACAAGTCTTACTCCTGATATCTTGCTGATGATACAGCAATAAAACCAAAAGCCCCTGTGAAAAATGTCTGTGAGTCCTCATCTTTTGGAATTTGGAAAATTTGGGAGGACAAATCGAAGAGCAAATCACTGGCAGGAGAGAAAGGATGGGCGGCAGGGGGTGTACGGGACGGATCCAGAGAGGAAGCTCTCTGCACACAGGCATGCTTCAAGTCTGCGTCATCCACAGCAGACACCAGAGAATGGCCTCAGAGGCTGACACGACACAAATCTCAGCTAAACACTAAATAAAATGCAAGTGTCAGTGGTTTTTAATCCACTGCCCAGTGAACACGCCTGGGGCTGGAGGAGTGCCATGCCCACGCCCAGCTTTTCCAACTGAGCACAGGAGTCTGTGGGAGGATCCGCACTGGCTAATGAGGGTCATTGCCAGCAGATCACCTGGAGGGAAAAGTCTATTTAGATTTGGGGTTCTGGAATGAAGTCACAGATTAGATCAGCATTTCTCACCTGGGGACCATATGACTTCCTGTGGGCCCCTGTGGTGTACCAAGAGGGTAGCAGGTGCAAATCAGATAAGCTGGGAGGGAGAGGACAGCACATGGGTTTAGGGAGTTAACCAGTAGACAGGAGGGCCGGGAAGAAACCAAAATGGAAGGGGCCACAGCTAGAAAAAAGGCTGAGAAGAAGCAGAGAGAGAGAGAGAGAGAGAGAGAGAGAGAAAATGAGAGTGAGAGAGACAGACAGACATAAAGAGAGACAGAGAGAGAGAGAGAGACAGAGAGAAAAGAGAGAGAGACAGAAAAGAGTAAAAAGAGAGAGAGAGACAGACAGACAGAGATGGAGAGACAGAGATGGAGAGACAGACAGACATAGACAGAGAGACGGAGAGAGACGGAGAGACAGAGAGAGACGGAGAGACAGAGAGAAACAGAGAGAGACAGAGAGAGAGAGAGAAACAGAGAGAGGCAGAGAGACGGAGAGGCAGAGAGAAACAGAGAGAGACATAGAGAGAGATGGACAGAGAGAAACAGAGAGAGACATAGAGAAGAGAAAGAGTCAGAGCTTCAGCTTTGACTAGCACCTGATGCAGAGCCTTCAGACAGATTCACACTTTAAACTGCTGCTGCCCAGGTGACAGTTTTTGCCTATGAGGAGCCGCAATGGGGGGCAGAATTATTGCGAATAATAGTAAGTGTGTCGAACACACTCGGTCATGTCAATCCTGACGCCTCCTCTTGGATGACGGATCTATGAAAGTGACGGGTCCCACAATGAGCACGTTCTTGTACGATCCACCCTATCAGGCCGTCCCTTTGGGTGGCAGAACAAACACAGAAATGAGGAGTTTTTCAGCTCTGGTGAGTCCCAAGTAGGAAGCAGGACCTGAATGCATGCCCAGATCTTCTTCACCCCTAGCACACACACATGCTCACCCCACATACGCACTTACACACACTTACCTTCTGCTGCTGCCTCCTCTTGGGCTTGCATGTGTGGCAGCAGCTTTGGAGGCCGGCAGCCAGGCTCAGGACACTCTACTGACACGATGGGGGCGAGAAAGAGGAGCAGCTAGGCGGACAGAAGGAGGAACAGGTGTGTAGGCTGGGACCAGGAACACCGTACAAGGGGCAGTTAGTCTCCTCTACCAAGAGAGGCCCGAGGATGAGGTCTAGGGTCTCCCTGACCCTCACCAGCAGGCCAAAATTCCTGGGGACCGACCATTCTCTGAGTCTGAGTCTCCAGGCAGCCTAAGTCTCAGCCATGCGCACAGTGCTGTGTTGGGTGTACCCAGTTGTGAGAGAGGCGGGAGTGCTCCCACCCCCCATGTCTCAACTGGACACCCAGACGCGGGCCTGGGCTCCGGGAGCTTTGCGGGCTGCTGGGACTTTCGAAGTGTCTGGAGGCCAAGGAGGTGTGACCCTTTGGGGTCCGACCAGCCAGGCATCCCTTGGCCGGTGAGCGCGCAAGTCTCCTCCCTCAGGTGAGAGCTGTAAGTACATCACTGGCTGAAGCTGAAAACATAAGGCTTTAGGCTTCTGACCCAGGGTAGAAAACAAAGCCTGAGCAGCCCAGAGGAATGAGTCCCCACGCACTCTTTTCAGGTCTCATGCTTAAGGTAGACGCAGGATGAAATCATCACTGAGACTACACTGCCACCTCTTGGTAGCGTCTGGAAATGGCTTCACCCGAACCTGCCCTGTATTTGTTTTACCTAGTTTTTGTCCCTCCCTTTTCCCTTTTCTCTGTATTTAGTTTATAGGACAGAACAAACCATTAGGACGCTTGCTGCGAAGAATTACATAATCAAAGAGGCAATTTGGGGAGAGAAGGACTGATTTTGTATTTGAGCAAATGTGCTAGTGTAGAAGTGTCCCTGACAGAAAAGACAAATGTTATCAATTATGGCGGAAGAGAAGATAAATAATTTGAGGCTCACAATCTTGCTGTTGAATTTATTTACATTTACGTGAAGAAAAATTGCACGAGTTCTTCATTAACAAAGACCATAGATGTAAAGTGGAGCTAGAAGTGACCTACCTCCTCGGTTCATATCAGATGAGTAGTTTCCGCTGGGACTCTGCCCCACCCAGAGGAACTTCGTCCCTTTTGACTTTCACTCAGCTCCATGACCCAGCAGGCGGGCAACCTTTCCCAATAGAGCGATGGGCCGTGACAGGGCTCCGATTCAGGTCCACTCATATTTCTTTACTAATGGTCTTCAGGAAACTGTGGCACAATGGATCTCAGATGATATTGGAAAACAAATGGCATGTCTTATAAGCTGGGTTTCATACAATCCCAGTGTTAGATTAAGCGTATTTTCCATGCTTCTTGAGAATTGTATGAAAGATTTGCCCACAAAATTCGGAGAAGGGTGAAATCATTTTATTGTACACCGAAAGCGTAAGTGGTTTCGCCCCCTGCCCAGATGTCCAGGTCTCTCTTAACCCCTGGACAACGTCACCCATCCTGTTCCCGATTCTGCCCCATCCGTGAACAGCTTCCTGTCCTGTCCCGTGCAGTCTATTTGCCTCCAATGAACAATGGCCGGGTGTCCTGCTTCACTGTGTGTCCGTGCACACTTTTCCCATCTCCGGCCATAGCCGCTACAAGTAGGCAAGATCCCTGTGTCTGTACCTGTCTCTGGGTACCCAACTGTGTCTCTGGCACCCTATCTTCCGTGCCTACTTTGCCTAGTCAATGGTCAGGCCTGTGCGAGTAGGTGAGTCTGTGATCAGTACCTTGACTGCTGGGCATCCTTGTACTACCTGTACCACCCCTTTCCTACCTGTACTGGACCCCATGTCTGGGCACGCTGTCCTACCTGATCCCAGAAGAAAGTCCAGAGAGCTTGTGAAGGGAGAGAGAGAGAGAGAGAGAGAGAGAGAGAGAGAGAGAGAGAGAGGAATGGGTTCTTCACACCTCCTAGCCCAATCTTGTACCCAGCCATTCCATTCTACGTCTGAGTTGGCTCTGCACCTGTCTGGTCAGCGATTTAAAGTCACCTAGGCTCTACACCTTCGCTCCTGCTGTATCACCAAGGCTGTGGGCACTCAAGGAGGGCAGTACTAAAAAGTTCAAGTTCCTTCTGTTGTTTGATATTTATTATTTTGTTGTTATTGGTCACCTGATCACTTGGACCCGTTATTCATCGATTTGCTTTCAGCGACCAGTAACATTTCCATTGGACCTATCACGTGCCAATGTAGCCCAATGGCATCTGGTTGATTCAGGAATGTGAAGAGACTCAAAACGTTCCATTGTTGTTGTTTGTGGTATATATTATTGTTGTATTGTTGTTGTTATTATTAGGGGGGCATGCCTGGTGCTCAGGGACTACTCCCGGCTCTAGACTCTGAGGCCATTCCTGGAGGTTCGGGGATAAAAACTGGAGATGACTGTAAGCAATGCAAGACCTTAGCCTGTAGTACCATCTTCTGTGGTCCTGTCAATTGCTTTAAGCAGTGAGCTTTGGTGCAACAAAGCATTAGTTTGTATGCTGGACTGCTTAGTCAAGAGAAATTTATGATCTGATGTGGCGCGGAGATAACGTGGGAGTGCATACAGGAAATCATCCCAGAATGAAGCCCAAGGTTGGGACGCCCCTGGGCAAAATACTTTAGATCTTTTAGAATTCAATCAGACAGCAAAGGTGCACCCAAAAGAACTTAAGCCCAGGCAGGGATAGAATAAGACAGAGTTAGAGGCCCAGCATGGGCCAAATAGAAAATTATCACGATTGTATGCTTTAAGGAAGCCCACTGACTGGACATGGGGAAGCATCCCAGCCTCTCTCTTAAAGTGCCCAGTGAATTTTGATGTGCATATAAACAGCTGTTAATGCCTCTTTAAACACATGCATTAGAGCCATCTTGTTTTAATGAATGGTTTGTACTCAAGGTCGCTGAGCAACCCCACAGCTGGACAATCTGTGTTTGTCTCTCCAAGCTTGTCTATCTTGTTGTCTGCCCACTGGATGAAGGTACCAATTGATCTGCTTTATTGTGATAAATTGCCACTGGATGAAGGTACCAATTGATCTGCTTTATTGTGATAAATTGTCAACATAGGGGTTAAGGTGCTTGCTTTGAGTGCGACAAACCTGTATTTGATCCCAGTACCATCTGGTCCAGCATCTGGGTACAGCCCTGTCAGCCCTGGAGCACCAGAATTGGGGGCACTCAAATCCCCCAAGATTCACAGCCGACTTTCAGATGAAGCGCTCCGAGCCTGAAGACAATGGTGGGATATCGTGAAAAGACTCAATGAAATGAAAGCTTCACCAAGAATTCTCTTCCTGGCTAGACTCACATTCAGATTTGAAGGAAAGATACACAACTTCATGGATAAACAACAGCTCAGGAACTTCATAGACTGGGGGCACTCAAGTTAATGCCTGGTGCTGCAGCCTGGGAGTCTTCATCAACACAATCCCGTTGTCTCCATGGCTCTCCAAGGAGATGGTCAGGTCAAAGACTCAGCAAGATCAGTGTCCGTAGTCCCCTCTCCTGGGTGTGCAGACCTTCTCTCTGTCCCCGTCTCTCCCTAGATGCCTGGGAGCAGAGATAAGACAGTGCTCCCCTGACATTGCTCCTTACGGGGCTACTAACCTCCTCAGATCAGGGCCCCACCCTCACCTCACCTAAACGCCATCCTAAAGTCCGCTCTCCACAGCTGTAAGACACTGACATTTAGTGGTGTTTGAGACCCTTCTGTCCTCCTCTGAGCCCACTAGTTTGAGGCAGTGGAGGGAGGGGGCCAGACAGGGCTTTGTGACCTTCCTTGGGCCATCCAGGGCAGAGTCTGGTCCCAGCAGTGGTGGCAGCAGGGGACCCTCCCTGGGCAGGTGGGTCTCTGTTTAGAACAACTGGTGGTGTGGTTCAGATTAGCAGGTCAAGCTGAAGAAACAATAAATGGCCACTCAGAAAGGGGTTGGAATGTGCTGCGTGTAGAAAGCCAGGGTGAAATTTTGTGGAATAAAGCTATGCCAAGGTGCCAGAGAGGTAGCACAGTAGGTAGGGCATTTGCCTTGCATGCAGCCTACCTGGGTTCGATCTCAGCATCCCATATGGTCCCCAGAGCACCGTCAGTAGTAAATCCTGAGTGCACAGCCAGGAGTAACCCCTGAGCAAGACTGAATGTAACCCTAAAACAGCAAAATATAAAAAAATAAAACAGGCACTCCAAGCCCAGAGACCTCGTGACTAATTGATGTAGCTTGAGGCAGAAGGCTCTGTATTGCTGAAAAGATTTGCAAGACCTGAAGAAATGTCTTTCCTCTTTTTTTCCTTTTATCCCCACCTTTTTATTTGCTTTTTTGTGTGTGTGTTTGTGGGGGGGGGGTCGCACCTAGCAATTCTCCTGGCTCTGCACTCAAGAATTACTCCTGGCAGTGCTCAGGGGGACCATATGGGATGCTGAAGATCGAACCCATTGATTTCTCATTAATTTCGGCCTTGAAATTTACCAAGGATTTAGTGCCACAGACTGTATGTGTAATTGTGTTTATCTGATCCCTCTTCCTGGGACTCAGCTGTGCCTAATTTCTGCCACTGGCATGCCAGCAATGAAGCCAAAAGCAGATGTCTGGGGGAGCTTCAGGGGCCAAGGGGCACTTCCCACAGTAACAGGAAAGGTCCTACCACTGGCTCAGCCTCAGCGCAGACCCAGGAGCGAGATTCTGTCTTTCCTGCCTCATCATTCAATTCTTCTTTAGTGCCAACTTCCAATGTCACTCTGCCCGCCAACTCCTCCATTCCTTCTCATTTGATGAGTCCTGCCAGGCCCAGGCACCTGCCATACCGAAACGTTGGGAAGAACCACTGTGACTCCACCTTGAAGCACTCAACTCCATTTTGTGTCTCAGGGTCACAGTTTAAAAAAATGCCAGACCCATCACGGTGGTATAATAAAATATTAATTTTAAAAAATGCCAGACCTCAAAAGCATAAGCATAAGCGCCCAGACATCAGGCCACAGATAACGGGATGTTAGCAGAAATTTGGGCAAGGAGGAGGTGAGTCATAGCACTAGGGCAAGTAGACGTGAGTGAAGTTTTTTTTTCACGACTGTTTTGAGGTTTGCACCTGACTCCATGATTCGATATTTGGAAAACTAGAAGGTCAAAATGCCTGATGGAACGAACTGATCAACTTGCTTCTGTACTTTTGCTTTGGCTTAGATAAAGAGCAGGAATGCAGAAACTCATCCTGCTTATGCAACCCACAGAGCGTATAAAATGCAAAAGCCTCAGTGGCTCACGGTCCAGTTCTCCAAGGCTTGTGAACCCTCAGCCCTTAATGCTGAGTCTCTTTTCTGCTGGCTCCAAGTTACTCTCTGACTTGTTGTCCCTCAGTGCTGGGCTCTCCGAAGTCTCTCTGGCAAAAAGTGTCCTCAGCGCTGCGCTCCTAATGAAGTTTCTATACTTACATTTCCTGCTAGGAGTCTGTGTTGAGCAAAGGGCCTAACAATAGCCAGTCCCAGAGTGACGGTGTGTGCAGGTGCGATTCGTGGACCCCAGTAGGCCCAGCCCATGAATGCCCAAGACCTGTAAAGAAAGCATGAGCCACAGGGAGGGGATGGAAAGGATGTGCCTGGGCAGCAGGGCAGAACATCTAAGCCCTGAAAACTGTGCCTTAGGGAACACCTCTTCGAACTCTAGAATTTACAATAAACCATCCTAACAGTTAAGGGTTGGCAGTGAAGCACTGCAGTTGGCTGTGCTTCTCGGTGCTGGTGGCTCCATTGTGAACACAGCAGGTCCTTCCTACGACAGTCCCTTGGCCACAGCCATCTCTAAAAAGGAAATGCACAGGGGCAGCGGTCAGTGCTGGCAGGAGCTTCCAGCCCCTGCTGGGGCTTCCTTCCCCCATGCATGACTGTGGGTCCTCATGAGCTCTGCTGTAGTTCATACAGCAGGAGCTAAGGTGGATAGCGCCAGGCCACAGGTAGCCAATCACACCCATGGAATAGGTATTGATCAGAATGTAGAAGGGACACCTGGTGGGTGGGATTTGGCAGAAATAGAAGGCTCCCCTGGGCCCCACCCTCTCTCTCTCTCTCTCTCTCTCTGTCTCCCTCTCTCTCTCTGTCTGTCTGTCTATCTGTTTGTTTCTCTATCTGTCTGTCTGTCTGTTCTCTCTCTCTCTCTCTCTCTCTCTCTCTCTCTCTCTCTCTCTCTCTATGTCACCAGCTACTCCCATGCTAGCTCCCTCTCTCCCTCCCACGAATCAGGTAGGGTGGCATGCCCAGATGCGGGTTCAGTACGGATAGCCACAGAAAGCAAGTCAAGGGCAGATGCAGGTATAGGCTGGGCTCAGAGGCCCAGGTTATGGTAGGGCTTGGATGCCAAGGATAGTAGGTTCAGGCCGGACCACAGATGCCCAGGTAGTAGCAAGGTACTAGCTTTGGAGCCTCACCATGTGCATAAGGTCATGGCTAGAGACTAAGAAAAGCTGGGACAGGACAACAGGGACCACTGAAGGTACAGTTGGGAGGTCTAGCAGCAGGTACAGAGTTCAGGGACCTGCACCATGCATGGCTTTGGCTGGAGGCTGGGAGAGAGCACCACAGGAACAGGACTGGGCCGTTGTTCATGGGAGGCGAGAAGACTGCATGGAACAGGACCAGGAATTCATTCCACGGGTAATAGAGGCCAAATCATTTGGGGAGGCACCTGGAGTCATCTGTACAGTATATTAACTTTCAATCTTCACGAGTTTTGTATGCAAATCTTGCATACAATTCTCAAGAACCCACTAGCCTGGGGCGTCCACTTTCACCGTAACATAGTGAGCATTTCTGCTGTTTGTGGCCCTCTCTGCTCTTCCTGCCCTGACAACAGTGGCTAGCGAGCTCCCTTCAGGGCCAGGGAGACTACACGAGAGCTGAGACACTAACAGTGCCATACAGCCACCCCTGGTTTTTCCTCAGCACCCATACAATCCCCCAGGCACAGGACCAGGAATAGCCCTGAGTACCCCTAGTTACAGCCCGCCCCAACAATAAAGCTCCATTTTTTGTATGCTTCAAGTACTTTAATTTGGACAATATGGGAGAGAGGAACCCCAAGAGCCCCATGAAATGGATCAAACATCCCAAGTTGGGCTACTGCCGCTCTAGATGCAACTCATGGCTGGTGCTTGTGGCAGCGTTAGCTTTGAATCATTAGTCGAGCTTAGATACTATGTCAACCATGGGTTGATAGCCATAGTCTGGAGAGTCCACAACCACACTTGTCACCACCAAGTTGCCCAGGACCTTTGCCATGAGTAGAGGAAAGGGCTATTCAAGGCTCCATTGGGCCCCGCGCAGGGCTCTCACATCCACAGACCCATTAGCCCCACTTCTACCGGCCTGACTCAGCAGCCCAGGTTCGCTGAAAGTGCGACTCTGGGGCCACTAAGAACTGGGGGGTGAGTGTCTGCAGTTACGCAGAGCCAGACTCTTGGGGAAACCTGCTGGGCAGGGGCCTCTCTGCTGGGTGTCAGGGTGGGACTATCTTCTAGCAGCCCTCAGTAGCTCATGGGACCCGCTCCAACGCACATCTCTGCAGCCAGAGGCGCTCCCGAACTAAACTCCACCGTCCACTGCCCAGTCCATGGAAAAGGAGGCGTTAGTTGGCTCGGATTTGGTAGTGAGGGCAGGGACCTGTGACAACAGAAAAAATCCAGAATGGGTGGGGCAGAGCGATACTACACGGGTAGGGGTTTACCTTGCAAGCGGCTGACCAGGTTTCAATCTTGGTCCTATATAGATCCCAAACCTACCAGAAGTAATTCCTGAGTGCAAGGGAGGAGTAACCCTGAGCATCATGGGGTAAGGGCCCTAAAATCAGAAAAAACTTCCTAGCCTCAGTTTCTCTGAGTCAACCTCGTGACCCTCCAACACGGTTCTTTGAATCCTGCCAGCTATAACTATTCTATTGTTCTTTTTGCTTTTTTGGGCCAGATGACAGTGCTCAAAGTTACTCATGGCTCTGCACTCAGGAATTACTCCTGGGGTGCTCGAGGACCATATGGGATACCCAAAGATTAAATCTGGGTCAGCCAAGTGCAAGGCAAAGCTACCGCTGGATTCTCTGGCCCTGGTTCCTATAGCTTCAGCTGACTCAAACCCTGGCAACCCGGGGATCCTAAACCAACGCTGCCCCAGCCCCTGGTCCCCCAGGTATCATGGATCCACTTCCCATCTCTCACCTCCGTCCTTCACCCCTTACCTGAAGAACAGTGGACCCAGAGGCAGCAACCGCAACCTCACAATCAGGAGACAAACACAGTACGTGCCGAGGAGAGGGTCCAAGTAATGAAGAGATGCGCATAGGCCAGAAAATCAGGAAAATATATATTGTGACAGAGAGACGAGGTGGAACCATACCATCACCAACTTGGAGAAACAGGCCGGTCCACCCACATTGGCTCCATAGAGGTACAGGAAAGCAGAGACCCCGGCCCAGCAGCAACGCCGGCGATACCGTGGGCTCACCTACAGGTTATTAGCAGAGAGAGAAGTGGGCTTGAGCTCTGGCTTAAACTCAGACTGTGGCACAAAAGCAGTATGGCTACAGCTTATGGAATCCGAGAGAGTGAAGTGCCTCTCTCACTTTACACTGGACCTGGGGTTGTAGGGTCCCGGACTGACAGACTTATTTGTTGCTGTTGGGACCCCTTCCAGTCTCTGTTTCCTTAGAGCATAGTCACCAAAAGGGTGAAGTGACAAAGTGCACTGGAAGTCACACTCATGTCCAGCTCGAGGATGATTTTAAGTCACTGGGACTGTGGGTGACTCATCACAGGGCTGTCCAGTGACAAAACTAAAGGAAACTGTGACCGTAGGTAGTAATGCCAGAAGTAGAGATGGCCAGGAGGGGGGTGAGGGGTGGGGCGCTTATTCTGACGTGGCTGTTTTCTTGAGAAAAGTGCTTGTAGGTGTGAGTTTATGTTGTAGGCAACAGTCTGTGTGTGTGATAGAATTAAATAGAGCAGAGCATTTTAAAAGTAACATTTAGGTCAGGCATTTGACTCGCATCTGTGCACATGCAGTATGAGTAAGACCTGAGTTCAGTCCCTGGCACCCACTGCCAAATTTTTTTAAATCTGTAGCATTCTATCTATCTCTCTATCTATCTATCTATCTATCTCTCT
Organism: Cryptotis parvus; assembly: GCA_021461705.1. Lineage (NCBI taxonomy): Eukaryota > Metazoa > Chordata > Mammalia > Eulipotyphla > Soricidae > Cryptotis > Cryptotis parvus. The sequence goes on from JAJIBD010034216.1 coordinate 14,871, forward strand.
ATCTATCTATCTATCTATCTATCTATCTCTCTATCAATATCTATCTGTCTATCTATCTATCTATCTATCTATCTATCTATCTATCTATCTATCTCTCTATCTATCTATTTGCTTTTTTTTGGGGGTCACACCCGGCAATGCTCAGGGGTTCCCCTGGCTCTGCACTCAGGAATTACTCCTGGCGGTGCCCCGGGGACCATATGGGATGCCAGGGATAGAATCGGGCTGGCCTCACCAGCGTGCAAACAAACGCCCTACCCACTGAACCATCGCTCCAGCCCCAATCAGTACATTTTAAAGCATGCTATTTCATGTGACTCCTTAGAAGAATGAGGGGAAATGGCTCATAGGGAGGAGGAGCAGGGCAGCTGGCATATGAGCTCTCTGGACTCGGGGCCTGGGTAAGGCTCAAGTGTCTGCATTCTTGCTCCCAGCTCTTGATGCTCAGTTATGGGAACAGCAAATCTCTCTCCAACCAGTGCTCTCTGCAGTTGAGCTTTCTTCTCACTGTGCAGAATACTGAAACCTTTGCTTGCTGTCTTGTGGCATCATTTACATGCCCCCCATGTCCCTAGAGACACTTTTCCTGCTCTTGGCTCTGCTCTCCCCTGGGGGTGGCCCATCTTCCCAAGTTTCTGCTCCATCAGCCGATAGGATGTGAGTGTGATGAAGAGGCAGGAGGAAGTTTGAAAAAAGCCATGTGAAGAAGAAGCTGATGAAGTTCCTGCAGGCAGAGGGAGGGAAGGATAATCTCTAGGGCTGCTCAGCTGCCCGCCAAGGCTCAGCCATCTTTGCCTAAGGTTGCTCCCATCAGAATAGTCACAGAGCCTTGGTGCATCCGGACCTAGGTAATCCCCTCTGAGCCGGGCTATCGCTTGCCTTGGGAGCCAGGGAGCTTAGTTGAGAGATGCTCACCTATAGGCTCTAGAGCAAAAGCTCAGCCCTGCTCTCTGTGTGCCCCAAGTTGGGGCAATGGGAAGCTTGATTCCGGAACGTATTTAGAAAAATGGAACCAAGAAACAAACCAAGAAGACAGAGCATCCAGGGAGTATTACAGGCAGAGACTAGGGAAGGACCCACACAAACACTGGAGTTTCTCTGAATTGGAGAGAGGTGGCAAGGGGAGGAGAGGCAGGTGGAACCCCTTGGAACAGAGAGCAATCTTTTGCAGGAAGGAGAGCATGACATTGTGGGTAAAAAGCATTTTCCAAAGTGTGGACTACATTAGGGAAATATCTGCAGGGAGTACCTAGAGGGCATGGACCATGCCCGTGTTGTTTCCTGGGGGTAAGCCTATGAGTTTCGGGGAATGGCTTCAGGGGCATGCTTCACGACTATGGTCGATGTGGAAATCAGAGGATGCAATGGCACTCAAGGGGGTAAGAGAGTGGCAGAAGCCTCCTAACCACCCCCAAAGGGGCACTCAAGGGGGTGGAACTCACACTCAAGGAGTGTAGAGCTTCAACTTATAATCATTTCCCAAGGCTGCCCCTAGTTAGAACCTCGGGTTGGGTCAGGCTCAAACACATGCTTCATTTCAAGTCTGTTTTTTCCATGGCTTCACTTTGCAATTGACTCACAACACATCTACCGTGAATTTAGAGCTGATCCACTGAACCACTCACATCAGAACATGAGCACACAGGAATTAATGAGAGCTACATCAGAACATGTTCACACAGGAGTTAATGAGAGTCAGAGGACAGCTGACTGCCCTGAAGTGGGCACAGGATCTAGGGGCACAGTGGCTGAGAAGCATACGTTGGTGATTCCAGGTCTGTGTCTCTGTTAATATAACATTGTCACACTTGGCCAGCCACAGGGTGGGGCTCCCCTGCCCTTTAGTATTGTCGGTGGGTCTCATACTGACTCTCTTGGCCGAAATATGGACATGGCCCCCTTGGATCTTCGTTGGTGACAGCTAGTCTAAGGACTCTTTCCCATGCAGGAGCTCATAGCTGTTCCTGTCCCTCACCTGTCCCTCCTGGAGAAATCCAGTGTGCAGCATGTCCCAAGTGGTTCATAGTCATAGTGGCCCCAGCCCAGGAGGGCAGCGCTACCCAAAAGGCAGAAGAGAGCCACACAAATACCACCAAGACAACAGCCACGTCCACGCCAGTTGGTAGCCTGCAGAGGACACAGAAGAATGACTGAGAGCTGGAGAAAGGAAAAAAATGACAGGCTTCCCACTCACCAAGAATGGTCTAACTCCTGGTTCTGACATTCATGAGGGTCTTTGGATGCATTTGAGAGTTTCAGTGGACCTCAGTTTTGTTCTCCACAAAACGAGGCAGTCCTTACCTCCAAGGCCTGCTATGAAGATTGACACAGGCACTGAATGTTGGCAGCTCAGACCAACACTGTGCCACATTCTGTACATGCTCAGGAAAGGTGCAAAAGAAGGAAAAGTGGGTCCCAGGCAATTTAGGGAAGAAGCCTGGTCAGGGCTTTAGGGGTGAGAGGCAGAGTCTGGACTGGCCCTATCTCCAGCTCCGAGACCCTCTGAGAACACAGCACAGGGTCGGGACTCCATCTCTGTAACTCAGGGCACCTTCTGCTGCGGCCAGTCCCACCCTCTGAATGCCTCCATGTCCTGCACCTATGTCTGCCTCAGCCTCATCCATCTCCTTCCTTTCCTTCCAGTGGGCAGGGACCCTCCCGTGGGCCCTCCTGGGCCTGGCTTCACAGTGCCCTGCCAGGTGTGGACACATGTCACCTTCCTCTATAGATAACAGCAGAACTGAGGATGGGGCTTGGCGGGGGATTTAATAAGGAGAGAAAAATCAATCTCTAATCCCCCCCGACCACATCACTTCCATTAGTCGTCTCCAAGAGCGTGTGCTTGGGGTGTGTCTCCTGCTATGTCCTCACCACAGTAGATGTTGAGGCCCTATTTTCCAGGTGACACCACTTAGGGGTGGGGATTTGGGGAGGTAGCCAGGGCAGGCCCCTTGGTGGGATCACTACCCTTCAAGGGGATAAATATATGGAATGTAGAACATTGGCTGAGGAAATAAACTGTAATGAAAGCAGGATGCTGGATTACCCTTTACCCCAGTGTTTAGAGAGGACAGAGAAGGGAAAGAACTCAATATGGAGAAGAATCAGCTACTTTTGTAAATCAGTAATTTTGTTAATTACAGTTTCTTAATAAAGAGAAAAAATAATTAAAAAAAGGGATAGTCTATGCAACCATTCATGGGATATAACAAAAAATAGTATGAGACTGATATCAAGGCCAGGCAAAACAGGGTCCAAGAAGACTTACTTATCAATGATTGGAATCTGCCACAAATGCGTGGGAGACAGAGAGTAGGTAAGATAGAGAAAGGACCAGTTTGACAATAATAGTTGGAAATGGTAATGCTAGACTAGAACTGAGTATTGAAAGTAGGTAAAGAGATATATATGATAAACCTTCATTGTCTGCATTACAAACCACAATGAAGAGAGAGAGAGAGAGAGAGAGAGAGAGAGAGAAGAGAGAGAAGCCTGCCATAGAGACAGGTTTGGTGGGAGGAAAACTGGGGACACTGGTGTTGGAAATGTGCACTGGTGGAGGAATGGGTGTTGTTGGAACACTGTATGACTGAGACCCAATCATGAACAGCTCTGTAACATCTTCCAGTGATATAATAATAATAATAATAATAATAATAATAATAATATAGTCTAGAACTCTCATGCACTCTCAACCCTCCTCTTTACCTCCCTCACCCCACAATCATGCACTGGCACCCTACCCACCCCACCCCCAACTGGGAAACTGATCGTCTGCACAGTGTGAACCCCCCAGAGACTGCGGGTGCAGTACTGGTGGTAGCGCCCCCCCAGGCGATGGCTGCGCTGCTGCAGATGCTGGCTAATGCCGTCCACAAAGCCCTGGAAGCCGTGAGCCTGGCGGCCGTCTAGGTCAAAGTGCCAGCACCTGTGGGAGACACTGGGCATCAGTGACCTGTCCACTCTGACCTACCTGGCAGCTGCTTGGAGGGCAACACCTGAATGCTGGTCCAGTTCCCAAGAGGGTTTCATACATGGCTCCTGCTCCAGCTGGGGCATTAGAGCTGAGTCCTAGGAGCAGCACAGCCCAGCTGAACCAAAGGGTCTCTCTGACTGTGGACCCCCCCATCCCAGAGAAGGGAGGAGCCCGAATAGAGGGAGAGTTCAGGTCTCTTATCTATAGATGAGGAAACACACACTCAGAGGAAAAGGCGCATAGCCAAGGTTGCACAGCAGTGCAGACATAACCAGAGAGTAGAGCTCAGCTCTGCGCTACACCAAGTAAGAGGTATGAGAGTCAGAAGAGGAGCAGGCGGGCAGGTGGGGCCACTGATTCAGATCCCAAAGTTAACCTGAGCATGCGTGTGGCCAGGTGGGCTCTGGCATGCATTTGTAACATCTCCAGGCACTACAGCCAGAAGTGGCATGTCCTGTTTTGTAGGCGCTTGAGTTTTATAACGGCAGGGCCTGGCAAGCTACCGTGTCGTATTTGATATGCCAAATACCAGTAACAATTATAGACCTCATTCCCATGATCTGATGGAATGGTTTGAGGCTCTTTATGTTCCTGGAGCAAGCAGGTGCCCTTAGGCTCTACTAGCATGAGACAGGACATATGGAGATATTACTGGTGCTTGCTCGAGCAAATCAATGATGAGCGGGAAGACAGAGTTTATAAACACCTCTGCGCCACTGGTTTGCTGATAGTAAGGTGGTAGACACTCATCAAAACTCCTGTGTCCTTTTTGGTAGCACTTCCTAGGTGCTACGCTTATTTAATACCAAGAGTAACTAGTCAGGACTTGCAACCACCATCTTAATTTGGTTTATGGAAAAAGAGAGAGTAGCAAAGCTAAGATTCATCCCCAGGCAGCTGGGTTACAGAGCCCAGCCTTTAACCCCTATAGGCATTTGGTGAAGCACCAGCTACTCTTGGGCTCCAGAAATCAGCTAGGGTTCTTCAGGGACCGCAGGACTTTGAAGGTAGCCGGTTCTGCCTGTCCATCCTCTACCTCACTGGCTTCCCCTAGGTGAGAAGAATGAAGCCAGCTAGGATGTCCTGTGCCCAGAGGTCGGGCACCCTGACAGGACTGCAGTGCCCAGGGCAGTGGAGAGGGGCTGGTACCGAAGGAGGCTGGATGTGGCCGCGATGAAGGCGTTCAAGCTGATCCCGTTGTCAGCCAGAGCCAAGCTCCAGCACCAGCAGGTGATTGGGGTGCGCAGCTCCGGGCTCTTGCAGAAAGAGAGGATGGTCAGGCTATTGAGGCTGAGACCGCAGAGAGCTGGAGAAAAAGGGTGAAGGCTTTGGGGGCTGGAGGGACACACCCCACCTCCCACCCCATTGCAGGTTCAGAACCAAAGGTTTCAGGAATAACGGGTTGGAGGGTGTCTGCCTCCCTTCATGCCCAGTGACCCTGCAGGGCAGCTAAGCTGACAGCAGTGACATGGACTGACAGCAGCGACATGGACTGCTGCCCCTCACTTACACCCTGCCCTCTGCAGCTCACAGCACAATGGGAAGACAGACAAGACAGAAAAGTAACAAATCGTGACATGGCCCATGCTGAGTAATCATAACAGAAATGTGACCAGCCTTTGAAGCAGGCATTGAGGCATTCATCCATAACCTTCATCTATTTATGCTGAGAACAGAGGAGAGATACTAGCTAACATTCACTGCTTGGCACACGGCTGTGGTGCCTTGCAAGAGACTGTTGGAGCAGAGTCACCTGAGCAGAGCTCAGGTATTTCCCAGGAAGCCCGGCAGTAAGAAGGGCTCGAAAGCAGGTGGTCTCCACACAGTCGAGCTGAATGGCTACTGGGCTCTCAGGTGCTGTGCCTTGACAGCCCCCCAGTCTTGTCTTCCCTCAGCAAACATGAGGAACAAGAAGAACCCTGCTTCCAGTACTCAGAGCGTCTTCCAGTACCAGGAGGCATGGAAAAGCATTGTGGGAAAGTGGAACAACCTGTGCCAAGACCAAGTGTAAAATATCAAGTTGTGCGTAAGGGACATGAAGGATGCAGAACCCAGAAGGGAGGGACATAGGCTGGGGCTATCGAGTAATGGCATCTGGGCTCCTGGAGCAGCCTGGCCGCTGGCATTGGTCTCTGCTGTTAGCTGCTGCTTGGTGAGGCGATGTATGGATTATTTCTCAGGGTCAGCTTAGACCTATCTGAGGCCAGCCTGATTCCAAGACCTACAGTCTCAGAGGCATATGAGGGGTTCTGAGTTGAAGGAAGCATCTCGTGGGCCCAGGAAACCCTAAGGGAGTGAGAGGAGGAAGAAAAGATGGTGAGGAGCAGTGTTTGGAGAGAATGAATTTAAATCTGAGGATCCAGTTCAACAACGCCTACCCTTGAATCATCTACCCACAGCACTCGGTCTGTGCAGCCTCTGAGGCCAGAGTGAGTCACTGGCTCGTCCCAGGGGGCCGGGCAGAGCCATCTGTCTCCTCAGTCCACCCTGGTCTTTGATGAGTCTTAGCAGGGTTCCCTGGGAGCAGTTTAAACCTCCCAGCCAAAGGGACACAGAAAAGCCTAAAGCTGGTTCTTTGTGCTGGGCATATGATGCCCTCCACGTCCCTCCCTGCCTGGCCCTGCTGGTATCTCTCTCTCAGCGCCCAGCCTGCACGCTGCATCCTTCCGGCCAGTTATCTGAAGACCCAAAGGGTTCAGACACAGGAGCAGGGTTTGGGGACTGCTCTTTTCCAGCTTCCCGATGCAGCCTGGGCACGGGGAGCCTTCTGGGTCACATGTCTATCCCTGGCTTGCCTGGCTCACCTTCTACCAGCAGCACTGTCCCCACGGCCAGCACTTCCGTTTCCCCAAAGCCGGCGGGCAGGGCCCTGGACTCAGTCATCTTCAGTCTTCTTCCCAGCTGGTCCCGTTGTATTCCAGCTCCCCAAGCCAGACTCTTGCCTTTTAAGGGCCGTCCCCCATGCAAGCACATGCAGGTGATTATGCTAGACCCTGGGCTCCTGCTTGCTGACTGGCCCGTTCCCAAATCATCCCTGGGCCCCAGCAGAAGGCACCCATTCATCCATCAAACAGAGCAGCCTTTGTGACACTGGACTGCAGTGCCGCTTCATTCATTTCGGCTTCACGGATCAGGATTAAGGACCCAGGAGCCAAAGAGTGCCAGTGAGAGCCGGGTTAGGAAAGAGTTGCGTAACTGCAGAAGCGGGAGCCAAAGCGGGGCTAGGAGCTGCCTCTGTGCCCGAGAGCTGATCAGGCCCTTCCAGGCTGTAGGCACTGGCGAGCAAAGCGCCTGGATACATGTGCGGGCCATATGGGTACACGTGCTCACCTGTGTGAACGCAAAATGCAGTGGGGGAAAAGGGTGAGGCAAGGGGTTGTCTGCTGTCACAGAAAGGACTCAGATGGATCTTGAGGTGGCTTCTGGCACTGTATGTGTCATTAGCTAGCTATAATCCCTGGAGTAACAGGAGACTGTCACTGAGCAGTCTCAGTTTCCTCCTTTACAGTGGTTCAGAGTCCCCCCATTGCCTGTTACCAGTCTTGGTTAGAAAAGTTGGTCATGAGTACAGCATTTGAGACTGTGCTTTCTATATTCTATAGAGCTGCACTTGTATCACTGTCTTCCCATTGTTCATCGATTTGCTCAAGTGGGCACCAGTAACATCTTCATTCATCCTCTCACATGTTAGTGTAGACCAAGGGCATCTGCTCACTCCAGGAACATGAAGAGCGCAAACCATTCCCTTCAGGTCATGGATATGAGGTCTATAATTGTTACCGGGTTTTGGCATATCAAATATGAGAGGGCTTGCCAGTCTCTGCCTTGTAGGGCAGAATACTCTTGTAGTAGCCTCTCATCTCATGCATGTATTGATGAGACAGGATAAGATCAGCTCTTCTGCTAGGTGGAGCTCTGATAAGCTGGGGAGTCCGGATGTTGAAAATGGCAGTCATCATGGTGTGGGGGGGTTCTTGCGAGGCTCGGCTGGGATGGGGGGCCAGGGCTAGAACCCACCTTCCCTCTGTGTGCCTCATGATCAGCTGGGCACAGGGAGAGCCGGTAACAGCTCTACCCGTGTCTCTGAGTCTCTGGATCAGGCATCCTTGGGCTTGAAATAGACAGCTGTAGGGTGGGACTCTGACAAGCAGGGCTGATTACCTACAGTTAGTAAAACAAGTTCTATCTGGATTACCCAAGGGGTACCTTTTAAATCAAGTCTTTTTTAGATACATTTATTCAAATGTATTTAAAATGCATTCAGTTTTTATGCACACAGGCATAAAAAATGTCCACATCACTAGCTTGGGGCAGAGGTGCTGCTGATCTTATAAGTGCCCACTCAAAGCTTGCTTTCTACAGATGAGGCTTTAGTATAAGTGATCTCTGACTTGGGGTCAAATTTAAACCATAATCTAAAGCTCAGAAACTAAACTCATCTGAGATAAAGGAACCACAGCCCAGAGTGCTGTTAGCAGTTTAGCTAATATTTAGTGGGTGCTTGCCAGGGGTCTAAATGATCTATATGATTCCTATGCCTTCACTTACTACTTTTGAGGCTCAAAACAATTTATAGTTGGTCTAAAGTCACACATGGTCATTCACGGTTGGAACTAGAGCAAAAGTCACATGTCCCATTTTCCTGGGGTTCTGCTCAAACAACAAATCCCAATCTATAAAAATTCATTTCTCATTCGTCTCTTCTCAGTGATCCCCACTCAAGGAAGCCTAAAAGGGCTGAGTCAATAGTCCTCAACTGTCTCAATAGTCAATTTCCTCCTGGAAGCCTTCCTGGATAATCCAGTTACTTTCTAAGAAGAACCAGAGTGTCTTGCCTGTCCAATTTCTGTCTTGTATTATAGTTTCAAATATATTTCTTTGGTTTGTGTTTTTAAACATCTGCAAAATCAGAAAAGACTTCCGGGAACAAGAGAATACAAAATAGAGGCTGGAGCGATATAGTGCAGTGAGTAAGGCATTTTCCTTGCATGTGGCTGACCTGGGTTCAATCCCCAGCATCCTATATGGGCCCCCAAGCACTGCCAGGAGTAATTCCTGAGTGCAGAGCCAGGAATAACCCCTGAGCATTACTGGTGTGATCCAAAAAGCAAAAATAAAAAGTGAAAGAGAGAGAGAGAGAGAGAAAAGAGAGAACAAAACAGACTGAAATCAAGAGCAGTGTTCAGAAGAGAAGGGAAGGTAGTTATTCCCCACAGAAAGGAGAAAAGGAGACCTGGAAGGTAGAGCAGTGGCCAGGCACTTGTGCTCCACATTCTAACTTCTCTGTGGGCAGGTACCCCCTAAGTGCTCTGACCCTGGGCTCTTGTTCCTCACAAGAGGGCCTCTCTTCCCACAGGCTGTCATGGGCTGGGTAATATGGGTTGTTCTGTTTTCAAAAATGTCCTGAGTAAATTTGCATTTCTGTGATTACTGCTGAGGATCGTATCTTTTCATGTGTATGTAGCTCATTTGCATTTCCCCTTCAGTGAATTGTTTGCTCCAGTTCCTTTTCCGTGAATTGTCTTCTTTAATTGTATATTTATCTATACTTAAAAAGAAAGGCGTAAAAGTTTTCTTATTCTAGATAGATAGATAGATAGATAGATAGATAGATAGATAGATAGATAGATAGATAGATAGATAGATAGATAGATGGACGGATGGACAGACCCACGGGCAGACGGAGCGAACAGACAGACAGACAGACAGACAGACAGACAGACAGACAGACAGACAGACAGACAGACAGACAGACAGACAGACAGACAGACAGACAGACAGACAGACAGACAGACAGACAGATAGATAGATAGATAGATAGATAGATAGATAGATAGATAGATACAAAAACAAATCCTGAGTAGAAGAGACCTTTATCAGGTACAAGAGAGACCATAGTCCCGGTGTACGGGACTCAAGGCCATGTGATCTAAGATCACAGCTTCTAAAGTGTGGGGGAGGGGAGTTGGACTTTTTGCTCTGTTTTGGGTCATACTAGAGAGTGCCCAGAGACTGCTCCTGGTGCTCAGGGGACCATGAGGTGCTGAGGACTGAACCCAGGTCTCCAGCCCATCCACAAAGCCTGTTCTTAGTGCTTTCAGCTACCTGTCTCGCCAGAGGGCTACAAATGCATCCAGCTAGCTGGTCCTGGGACTTAGCTCTTCCAGTGACCCTCTGCTTTCTCTCTGCTCTTTCACTATACGATGGTGCTTCAGGAAGTAATTACCTCCTTATCGGCCCTTATTCGAGGCCCTAGCAGGGCTCATTCCGACTTTCCCTGAGCACGATAGCCCTTAACCCATTTTGCATTGGTGGGATTTCCAGGTGGCCAGTTCAGCTGGCTGGCCCAGAAACCACCGTTCTTTGGGGGCTGCTGCCCCTGGCCCCTCTTCCCTGCCTTGCAGCACGTTGTCCTGTCTGGGCCAGAAGATTTTAACTAAATCCCCTTCACCCAGGAATGGGCGATTCCAGAAAATGCTAAGCGGCTGAGCCCTGTGACCGGGCTCCCCTCTTTAATCCCAGCCTGTCTATGCTTATCCGATGGCTTCAGGCAGAAGCTGGCTGGGGATGGTGATCCCGTGGGCAGCAGCTGGGCAGGAAGTGCTGCGGGACAGAGGTGTCCCGGATGGGCCCTATCTGAGCTAGAGAGGAGCCAGGAGCTATGAGGGTGGCGGTGGGCACACTCTGGCTCCTGGCTCTCTGGGGCCCACCTGGCCCCTGGCTTCTGTCCCTCTCCAGTGCAGCTGCAGCCTCCACATCCTGGGTGATGGCAGCAGGACCAGGTAGGCAGCAGGTGGGCTGGAAGGATGGGTGCAGGGATCTTGAACCAGTTGAGGTCCAGGGGCTTGTGTAGGGGGCAGCTGGTGGGCGGGGAGAGCCTACACTGCACTCAGACCCAGGAAGAAAACTGGAGCGTCTCCTCGGAGGTTCCCAGTACTTTAGCACAGGGCACTAGGGCGGGGCATACGAGCACTCCTGGAAATCCTTCCTGGGTCCTCCTTGGGGTTCAGGAGAGAAGCATCCTTAAGAATGCAAAAAATCCTACCTCTCTCCCTCCTGCCGTCCCTCCCTCCCTCCCTCCCTCCCTCCTCCCTCCCTCCCTCCCTCCCTCCCTCCCTCCCTCCCTCCCTCCCTCCTCCCTCCCTTCCTTCCTTCCTTCCTTCCTTCCTTCCTTCCTTCCTTCCTTTTCCCTTTTTACACCAGCCTTTTCCTCAGCCTTTTCCATCCCTTTGTCCCACTTCTCAGACTCACTCCCTCACCTCCCAAGAATTTCTGACCACCTGCCCACAACCCCCCTGCTTCCGCATGCTCAGCCCCCTGTAGGTTTCCCAGGCCAGCTCCTAGGGGTTTTGCCTTAACCTCATGGTAGAGGCTCTTCAGAAGCTGGGACTGACCAATCAAGGAAAGCAAGTATGAGGAGCGTATGGCTCCCAGAGAAAGGAGAGACCAGAGGGAGAGAGAGAGAGAGAGAGAGAGAGAGAGAGAGAGAGAGAGAGAGAGAGAGAGAGAGAGAGAGAGAGAGAGAGAAGACAGACAGACAGTAAAAAAATCAAGGTAGGTGCTGTGGGATCCAACAGGACATAACAGTTTATATTTAAGCCTAGCTTCAAATAAGATCCACACCAAGGGTCCTCCTGAAGGGCTTTGAAAGCAAGAATCCCCCAAAGGAAACCCGTCTTGGGGCTTGGCCTTGGGGCCCTGTGTCCAGGTGCAGGCTGGGCCTACCCCAAGGCGGTGCCGTGCGCTGGGCGAGCTGCCTCAGGCTGCAAGCTTGCTCAAATCTCCCTCATTTCCTATCCAGGATGGTGCTGTGCAACGACCCCGACATGACCCTGCCGCCAGCCTCTGTCCCTCGGACACCTCGAGACTGCGCCTGGAGCGGACGGCCATGCGCAGGGTGCCGGGGAGGCCTTCCGGCCTCTGGGCCGCCTGGAGCAGCTGTGGCTGCCCTACAACGCCCTCAGCGACCTCAGCGGCCTCATGCTGCGCGGGCTGCGGCGCCTGCGTGAACTGCGCCTGCCCGGGAACCAGTTGGTCACTTTCCCTGGGAGGCCCTCAAGGACGCCCCCAGCTGCGGCTGCTGGACCTGCAGGCCAACCGCCTGGTGACGGTGCCGCCTGACGCCCCGCGCTTCCTGGGAAATCTCACCTTCCTGGACCTCTCCAGCAACCAGCTTCTGAGGCTCCCCCCAGGAGTTGCTCGCCACCTGGACTCACCTGCAGACCAGGCCCTTCCTTCCTGGCCGCAGAGCCAGGCTGGTCCCTAGGTAAGAGACGGCATCCTTTGCTGGGAAACCTCTTGGTGGACATGGGACCTTAGGCAAGTTACCAAGCCTCTCCGAGTCGGTGCCTGGCTCTGTGCTCAGAGTTCACTCCCTGGTGCTTCTCAGGGGACTAAATGCAGCGCAGGCGGGAGGATGGAAGGAATCAAACCGGGGTTGGCAGCTTGTAAAGCAAGACCCTTGACCGCCGCATTATCATTCGGGTCTTCTGGGTCTGGTTTCTTTGCCCAGAGAACAGAAAAGCTTACCTGCTCTCTGGACTCGAGGGGAAAGCAATGAGAAGCGTGTTGGAGAATTCCCGAGCTCTAGCTCCAAATCAGAGCGCTGTGGTTCACATCCGTGTTCTGATTGGCTGTGTGTGTCCTTGGGTAAATGGCTTTGCTTCTCTGTGATCTGGTTCCCATTGGAAAGCAGAGGCTATTAATACTATGTCTCTACAATGGTTGGAGTCGTGGGCAAAGGCAAGCGTTTAACATGCCGTAGGCTCAGTGGAAGGCAGACAGGTGCCCCTGCTGTCCAGTCTCAGCATGCTGTCTCAGGCCTGCTGTCCCAGGCCGGCTGTCCAGTCTCAGCATGCGGTTGGCAGCACCTTGGGCCCAGGGGAGGCCACGCGGCAGAGCCGTCTTGCCCAAAGTCACACTCGCATGCTCAGAATGGCTTGTCTGGAGATGGATCAGGAAGGATTTGAAACAGTCCCTTGGGGGGATACTGATGAGCTGTTTCAGCTCTGCACTTTTCACCTCTTATCTCAAAGTCGGCTTCTGGGAAATTCAGTTTCTAACAGACTTCAAAGCCTGTGGCTTTCCCTTGCCCATGGAATCTCTTCAGAGGGAGAAGAAGTGGCACCTGCTTTTTGCACATTGTGCAGACATCATTGACCATTGGCATTCGTGGGGCACCAAAGGCTTCGGAAACCTTTTCCTGCTCTCATTGAGCATGACCCTTAGCATAGCCTTCAGGAAGAGGCTACAAGCAGAAAAGAATTGCAGGAGGAGAAGGATAGTGAAGTAAAGCAGTTTTATTTTGAGATTCTGAGGAAGGAAAGAGAGAAAATAACACGTTCAAGAAAGAACATGGACTTCTCCAGAGGAGAAAGATTGCAGGGTGGCTCCTAAGTAAAAGAAGTTGAGGTTGGGGCTGCCCTCAGAATGGGAGCGCATGCCCTTCACCTTTGCGGAGTTGCTTTTGTAAGCTGCCTGGAGTTGTTCTTATGGCAAACCTCTGCTCCTGCTGAAACTTCCCCTTTCTGGAGGGGTCCAGTCTTCTCTGGGCTGGTGCTATAGCCAGTTAGAGTCTTACCAGACTCAGTTCCCCAGTTCACAAAGTAAGTCCGCCTTTTAATTTAGGGGAACTATTTTAGGGTTAGTATTAGAATGACTTTTGAGTAGTATCTTGGTTTTATTAGTTCCCCAGAAAGCGCCAGGTCCCTCCCCCAATTGTCTGCCTGTTTCATGGGTAATTTTCAACATCTAGCTGAACTCTAAATTGCATTTATATGTTGGTGACACGGGGCAGGAAATATTCTAGGTGTGAGGAAATATAATTCATGAGATAGTGATTTAAGATTCACAAAACATAGAAGGATGCTCAGCCCAGTTGCTAAGGTCAACCAGAATAACCTTAACACAGTGCAGTTTGGATGGGTATTATCACAGCACTGTCCATACTCAGAGGAGTTTTTTTGGCTTTGTTTTCCACTTAAGATCACTGTATTACTGTCTTCCCATTCATTATCGATTTGCTCAAGCAGGCACCAGTAACATCTCCAATGTCCTGTCTCATGCTAGTAGAGCCCAAGGGCATCTGCTTGCTCCAGGAACATAAAGAGCCTCAAACCATTCCATCAGGTCATGGGAATGAGGTCTATAATTGTTACTGGCATTTGGCATATCAAATACGACACGGGAGGCTTGCCAGGCTCTGCCGTGCAGGTGGCATACTCTTGTAGTCACCTCTAAATCCACTTAAGAAGACTTTGGAAATATTCAGCTCTTCCCAAATTTTCCTCCAGACTACCTTAGGTATCAACTGGTACTAAATTGTTCACCTAGCAACAAGACTTGGCGATTTTTCTACCAATGAATCAGCTTCATTTTTCAAACTCGATACATCACTGTGTAGGTCCATACTGTAGGTTATTTAACAATTCTCTCTTCATTTAATTTCTAAAAAATTATTTGGGGTGTTGTGCCACAACCAGCAGTGCTCAAGGTTAACTTCTGGGTCTATGCTCCATCAGGGATCACTCCTGGCGATGTTCTAGGGACCATATGCTTTCCAAACTGGGCAAACTGGAGTCAGCCACATACAAAGAGGTGCCTGAATTCCTGTACTATCTCTACAGCCCAGGTTTTCTCCCTTTAAAGGACCTTTATATTGTTTCTGTTACTTTCATACCTACAATGTGAGAAAATTCTTGACAATGAACACAAACATATGTTTCTTGTCTTGTGCACACAAACATATGTTTCTATTAACAAGAACTGAAAAATTATAATCCCGTCTCTGCACTCAGGACTTCTGGCATTGCTATGGGGCCAATAAGGGATGCTGGGAATAGAACCCAACTTAGGGAAGTGCAAGGCAAGTGTCTTACCATCTGTACTATCTCTCCAGCCCCAAAATATGATCAACTTTTGAAATAAATCTGTATGTGTGACACAGAACTTGACTTTCTGGCCCACTTACTTTTCTTCTAATTCTTTTAGCCTATGTCAAAGAAGAAACAGCTCAGGCTGCTCTTCACAGCTGGAGTCATACAGAAAGCGCCACTTATGCTGGGAGGACAGGGGTTGAGGTCAGGGGTTGTGAAGCATTTCTAGACATTTATTTAACATATTAAAATTATAGCTGACATACATATTGTGTGACCAGTAGAATTAGTTCCAGATAGTATTTGCCAATTTTGCATTTGCCAATTTTGCTTGTATGCACTATGACCTACCCATTGCTTAGAATAATCTGCTTATAGTAACTCTGAAAAGGAAATAATGCTGTAATTTGAGGTAAATTAGGCTTAAAGGACTGGAAGGGGCCACAGAGCTAGTGCAGTGGATAAGGCACTTGCCTTGCATATTGCAGACCCAGGTTCAATCCCCAACACCCCATAGGTCCCTGGAATCCTGCCAAGTAGTGATCCCTGAGCTCAGAGCTGTGAGTAGGCTTTGTGTACTGCTGGGTGTAGCTCCCCAGTTTTTAAAAGTGAGAATTATTTTTTAAAGAGCTGGAGGCAAGATAGTTCAGCAAATAGGGTCCTTGCCCTGCATATGACCGACCCAAGTTCTGTCCCCAGCATCCCTTATGGTTCCCTGAGGCCCACCAGTAATGATCCCTGAGCCCAGGAATAAGCCCTCAACATACCACATGATGGCCCCCAAACTAAAAATAAATAAACCTTAAAAAAATTAAGGAACTGGAGAGATACGACAGGGATTAAAGCTTGCAGTGAATCCTGGTTTTATTCGTACATGCTCTGCTAAGCACCAGGAGGTGACCCCAGCAACCTCTGATCCCACAGGACCCAAACAACACCCTTACATTGAACCACTGGAGTGGGTGATAGAGATTCACTGAGAGGACTCCAGGTGCCTCCCAAGCACTGCTTGGGAGCTCCCCCCCAGCATAAAAGGAACTGGACTTAAGGTTGTACAGTTATCAGGACATCTGCTGCTAGCTAGACCTGCTTCCAGTTCTGTTGACTCAGAGCTCAGGAGCTACAGTGACCTCACCTGAAAAGCAGAGGAACTAGGACCCAAAATCTGAATATCGAGGGGCTCACCTCTTACTTTCCCCTCTTTTCTCTCTCTGCAGGGCTACAGGACAATCCTTGGTTGTGTGACTGCCAACTCTATGACCTGGTCCATTTACTGGGAGGTTGGAGCCCAAACTTGACCTTCATCGAGAAGAGGCTGAGGTGTGCCAGTCCACGCAGCTTGGCAGGAGTGGCCTTTAGCCAACTGGAACTGAGGAAGTGTCAGAGTCCAGAGCTTCGTCCGGGGTGACCAGCCTCAGATCCCCTTTGGGAAGTACAGTCTTGCTGCGTTGTGGGGCCACTGGGGTTCCTGGGCCTGAGATGAGCTGGAGGAAGGCTAGTGGGCACCGCTCAATGGCTCAGGTATGTGAGTGACAGGGGGTGGCTGTGCTGAGCACCCGGACTGGGGTGGGTATATAAGAGACCTACGTGGAGGTGAGGCTGCCAGGAAGAAGGAGACTGCAGGGACGCGACTCCCATTCTGAGGAAAAATTAGAGGGCGCAGGCGCAGGCAGGCCACACAGACAGTCTCGCGATGCCTGTGGCTCTCAACCTGCCCTATCTGACTCCACCAGCCAACCTAATAGATGCTCGTAAAAAGTGACTAAAACCTAATAAAAGTGACTCTTGGGGCCCAGGGAGGCAGATGGATGCATGAATACTTCTGGCTTTTCGGTGTAAGATACTTCCTTATGTATTCTGCATTTAAGTTCCTGAGCTGTAAACCTGAAGTCCATATTGCTGACTGACATGAGTTACCATCAATGCAGCCTTTTGTGTCTGAAGTGTCTCGTGTGCATCAGCTCATGGAGCTTCAATGAATCTGATTATCTTATTTTGCATATGAAAGTAAAGAGATTCAGGAAAGTTCCATACTTGTTCTACATCACACAGCTCCGGATAAGGTGGATCTGGGAGCAAAATGCACTTTATATTGCCTGTGCTGAGTCCCCGACATGAGCTCTTTTCATCAGTGTAGGAGCTCAGGTCAGTCATCTGAGGCCCTGGGCGGGTTGGCTACAGGCCTTAAGTGACCTAGATTGAGAAACGGAGTTGAGGAGGAAGAATTTCCTAACACATGACCAGAAAATGTCACATCCTTCCTGATGTCTTCTTTTTCTCCTTTGACTAAATTGGCAAATGTTGTTGCTAAGACTATGGGATTTAACTCAATATGATGTAGGTGAACCCCACGGGTGGCTAATGTGGGGCGGAAGGAGAGAGAGATGGTCGCTTTCTCCCTAGCTGCCTCTGCTGCCCGGGACCCACTGGGCAGGCTTAAGACTGATAAGGTCTGTAATGAGCCCCTGCACGGTGTGGACCTGAGCCCCACCAGCCCCACGAGATGGTCATCAAGCCACACCTGATGCCTGCATGATCTCTAGGCATGGGAGCTGATCCTCATCACCCGAGATTTCTCGGGGAGCCACGGACTCAGGCTGGAGTGAGGAATTGTTCTTTGGAGGAAATGAAAGTCAGTCCTTGGCCTTACCCAGGGTTTCCTCAGGTTTCTTGTCTTCCTTGCAGAAAAGAATTTTCAGGAGTTGACGAGTAGTGAAGTTTTACAGATTTTATTAAGGAAGCTTTTAGGACGGGGAAGAAGTAGGGAAAAAAGAAAGTAACGTGCTCAAGGGGAGAACGTGGGGCTGCTCCAGAGGTGGAGAGCGAGCCCTGACTGATTTCCAAAGGGGGCTTTTATCCCTTTGGGTTGGAATGCTCTGGAATCTTCTGCTGGGCCATCAAAGTTTGATGGGGGGGGTAAGGGCTATGCGGAAGAAGGTGGATCCAGCTTCCTCAGGGTCTATAGTTGATTAATGGGTCTTATCAGGTCTTCATTCCTGGTTCCAAATGGTGATAGCCTAATGGCACCAGTTCATTGCCATTCAGGGCCCCCTTCTGTCTGCCTGCCTACATCAAATGTACAAATAAAATTAAATAAGAATAGAATCTAATGCCCTGATTGAAATGGCAGTGGAGCTGGGCAAAGGTGGGCTGAACCTTTCCCAGGGGGCTTCTGCCTCTGGCTCACTCCATCTTATGCCCAAGACACCTGCCCACTGCCCCTGAAGGGTTAACTCTCACACCTTGAAGAACACAGTTTGAAGGTCTCAGATTTAGAGGCTTTCTTAAGACTGTCACAGACTGAGCTCCCCAAATTTGAGCCTAGATGATCTCCATTCCCCCTGCTAATAGAAGGAAAGGTTTATACCCCCCCCCCATTCCCTCCTTGGGATAATATGCCCATGGTGTGTGCATCTGTCAGGAGGAGGAAGTTGGGACACGTGGACCCATTCATTCTCCCATGTGTGCCTCTTTCCCGCGAGTGTACCAGGAAGTCTCCAGTGATGGCACGAGCTGGACGCTGCTGGACCTGCCGGCTGTGACCGGCTTGGATGCTGGTGATTACGTCTGCCAGGCCAAGAACTTCCTAGGATCCTCTGAGACATTTATCTCTCTGGTTGTCACTGAACCCCAGACCTCCACAGAACACATTGAGGGCCCAGGGTCTCTGTGGGCATGGACAGGTGACGGGGAGAATGCCGCTGCTTACAACAAGCTGGTAGCCAGGCATGTCCCCCATCTACAGGAGTCTCCTGTCCTGGCCCTTGGGTCCCCTGTGTCCCACACAAAGGAGGAGCTGGCGCTGCAGCCTTTCCCAGATAGGTGCCCCAGGGGGCACTTGGATGAACAGGCAAGACTCCAGGAGGCCCAGATGGTGAGGTCTCTCAAGGTGGTCGGGGACACTTACCAGAGTGTGACCTTGGTGTGGCGGTCCCCCAGAGAGGAAAGCGCAACTGCCCTCAGTGTCCTCTACACAGTCTATGGGCAGCGTGACATGCAGCAGATAATCGTGCAACCTGGGAAGACCAGCGTCACCATCCACGGGCTATCACCCAAGATTAAGTATGTGGCGTGCATCTGCATGCAGGGCCTAGTGCCCCGGAAGGAGCAGTGTGTCATCTTCTCCACGGATGAGGTGGTAGATGCTGAAGCCACCCAGTGGCTCATCAATATGGTGGTGATCAGTGTGGCCGCTGTCGTCGCCCTGCCCCCCACACTGCTTGTCTGCTGTGGCGCTCTGCAGAGGCGTTGTCGCAAATGCCACCATGCCAGGGACTCCACAGGAGGCCACGGGCACCTACCTTAACCTGGACAGTTTGGGCCACAGCAAGGACAGCTCAAAGGGACTCTCTGGGCACAGTCTCAGCGAGGCCGACAGGCTCCTCTCAGCCCGTCCCAGCCTGGATTCACAGGCTTTGGGGGCCCAGGGAGGCAGATGGATGAATGAATACTTCTGCTGAGAGGGCTTGCATTCCCCACGCACACAGGTGCCTACACACCTGCTCTTCTACTCTGACTCTGATACAGAAGCCTGTGTTCATTCACTCCTACCCATGGGAGGACCTGCTTCCCTCATGTACTTGCAACCGATTATAGCTAACATATAGGAAGCACTTTCATGCCAGGAACTAAGCTAAGTGTTTTATAAGCATTAACTTATTTCCTTCTTAGAACACCATAGGCACCACATCATTCTCCCCATTTCCTGGAGAGTAAAAGAGAAGGTTTAAGTAAACTTGCCTGTATCAGTCATTTTTTGCTGTAAACAAGTACAATTAGTGGTGGGCAGCATAAAGACCTTAGTTTTATGAAACCTATAAGTAGAGGTTGAAAGCAGTGACTCTGCATCAAGCATCTCATTTGGGACCTGGAATGAAGAGTCAGTTGCTTCCCAGAGCAGGTTCCTTTATGCAGATGTCAGAGGGTATTAGAGGAAAGAGCACAAACATGCCAGGCCCCTTAGATTCTTCACTTACAACTAATGCACTGTTGTTTCTACCATGATCTGCCAAAGCAAGTACCAAAGCCAAACCCAACTTGAACATGGCCAGAAATCACATGGAGGTGATGGTGGATCAGGAACTGTTTTGCTGAGCGATGATCTAGTCCATGCTGTTACCCATAATTCCAGAGCTGAGAGTGACAGCCCTGGGGTTCTGAATAAGCAGTCGCCTCCAGTGTTGACTGTACTTTTTATGCTCTCCTGTACTACATCGTGGTAAAATTTATGCTAACTCACAGCCTTTCACACAGGTTTCTCTTTATTAATCATATTTGTGCACACATACAAGCACATACATACAATACCCGCACTAAGCACATTCACAGATTCTAACATTCTTTGGGTGCCATTTCACCAAAAGTTTTTTTTCAATTTTCAATCAATTCTGGAGGATTGGATAATGCTCATTTATTCTTAGAATGTCAAGCTAGAGGGATTATACAGGTGACATGTGGATGGTACAATATGCTCAACCTCTCTGACACACAGCCTGCCTCCTCTCCTTTGGAGCTCTCTTCATAATTCTTACTTCAACTTTCCTGGGATTCTGAGGGCTTCTCAGGGACTTTGTTACTCAGTAAGCCACTTAAAAGGGGATTCTAATTCAGTTTGCTGAAATCTGGGCAACCTCTGAGATATCTCTGTGCAGTGGAAGAGATGAGCTTTCCTAGTAAAAGTCGTCAAAGGTTTGTTTGTGAGACTGAACTCTACTGAGGGGATTACTGAAGATTCTTGGATAAAGAAAAAGAAAAGTTTAGGATAAGTGATGGAAGGAAGCTACTTTCCTCATATTGCCTAAAAGGTTCAATACTGTGTTGAACATTTATTAGGTGTAAACCAGAGTGATACTGTGATTTCTCCTTCAGAGAGTGAGCATTCCTGGTTGAGGGACCATGTGGTGTTGGGGGTTGAACTCAGGGTTTCTGCATGCAAGGTATATGCTCCAGTCATTTAAGCCACACGCCCCACATACACAGTGATTTCTAAAGGTACTGTATTCACCCTCATATTAAGGACTGCAAGCATATTTATCACTGTATTATATTGTATCCTCACAGAAAACTTTATAGACTCTAGGTTTTTTGATTTAACAGGCAGGAAAAATTGAAGCCCAAAGAATTTTAAAATTATAGATGATGGCAATAGATTTTCTTGTAGTATCCAAGTTGTTTGTAACTTTCAGTACTGTCTCTCAATTCCATATACAGAAGGTTCACTACAGAAAAAGATTTTGAGTGACTGCAACCTGGGATCGAACCATGAGAGCACCAGTATATAGGAACTTGAAATTTCCATATGTGAGTATAGCTACTGATCTCATATGTTGCAGGACTCCTCTAAGGGCCGCTGCATCTGCTCTGAATTGCCGCCTGCAAATCACTTCGTAGATAAGGGGGTAGTCTAAATGTGGCAGTTGATCTGACCATGTATGCTGTACTAGCTGGTATAAATATTCTCCCCAAGCTACCACAATCATCGTGGGACTAGCTAGATCTTACTAGCATATTAGCCTGGTCATGTAGGACCCCTAAGTAATTAGACCAGAGAGAAATGCTGTTTGCTTCCAAGCAAACACGCATGGCTCCCCTGATATACTCAAACGCAACTAAAATACAAAACTACAATGAAGTAGAAGAGACTTGTGAAGGCTTGGAGAAATATTTAACTGGCATTAGTATTAGTCTTTGGTACAGAGACATGCCATCTCAGAAACCCCCCCTTCTCTACCCTATAAAGGCATTTCCAGGCAGATCTTGGCTCAAAACATTAGCATACTAAAGGGCCTAGGTGAGGTGCAGGGAGGGATTACCTAAGGGCATTTAACCCTCCCTGCTTTCCATAACAGTGGGAGGAAGGTCTAAGTTGCAGGGGGTATAAACTAGCCTGTTTTCTCTCTCCCGCGCTTCTTTTTTGGGCTCTCTCTCTTTGTGAGTGCTCACCCTTCTTGGGAGTCTTGTCGTCTTCTCCTTTTACAAGGCCTTTACACGTGGTGGTCGCCATCTTGGCCTACACATGGCTGAGGTTCTAGCCTGGAACCCTAAGCACCAGGCTTTTCCTTTTGCTGATTTGTATGCCTGAACCTGTGATAAGTAAAGCCTTTTAAAACTGCATTGGATTCCTGAGTTTTCATCCATTCCTCGCCGGCCGGAGGTAGAAGGGAACTCGCTTCCTGGCACTGTTGGGGACCCAGCGGAGCTCCCGACACTCATAGAGGATGCATCTGACTCTAACTTGTGGACTTTAGCCATTGACAAGAGAACTTGTTTGGTTGGAAAATAACAAATTCATTTTCTACATCATGCATTAGTCAACTCTTTTTTTTTGTAACAGAAACCAGAGTAATTATTATAGCCTTTGTTGCTAACACCACTCAACTCTACTGATGTAGCACAAATGTAGTTAGAAATAATTTGCTAGTTAATGGACTTGAAAGCATTCTAATAAAATGTTATTTATTTAAAAAAAACAGGTAGAAGACTGGATTTGATTTTCATGATGTAGTTTTCTAACCCCGGCTACATTTATAAAGGCATTTCTGCTGTGCCTTGAAAGATCCAAGACTCTATTCTGATTGCTTCATATATGAGATTGACACTCACCTCCAAATTTAAATTATAGATTCCACAGATGAAAGCAACCATCTACTAAAATGAGCAAGATGTTGTCTTTAAATGCTTGGCTGAGTCTATGAAGATTGAAAAGTATTGGCCCAAAGACAGCAGAAAAACAGACACCTAGTTGGTTTTAATGGAAACCTGCTTGAAGAAAACTAAAAAATTTGAGAGCAAGCAAGCAATAACAGTGTGTGTGTGTGTGTGTGTGTGTGTGTGTGTGAGAGAGAGAGAGAGAGAGAGAGAGAGAGAGAGTTTCCAGTGATAAGTTGCCTTGTTAGTCTGGACAGAACAGCGCCTCCCCATGGTCATATTCATTTTTTTATTTTTTTAAATTTTTTTATTATACCACCGTGAGACATACAATAACAAAGGTGTTCACAATTGGTTCTTGGTAATACAGTATTCCAGCACCCATCTCTCCACCAGTGCCCCATTTCCACCCCCAATGTACCCCACCCCATCCCACCCACCCCAGGCTGCCTCAAGAGCAGGTAGCCCTGTTTCCTCTCTTTCTCTCTCTCTGTCTCACTCTCTGTCTCTGCATCTCTCTCCCTCTTGTTTTACACATTGTGGCTAGCCCTGCAAATATTTAGAGTTTATCACTTAAGTCTCTTTGTGTATATTCAATGGTGAGTTTTAATCTGCCATTACCATTTCACCAAGGTGGTGAAATGGTAATCTCCCATTACCATTTCACCACCTTGGCCCACCACCCGGCAGAACCCTCACAACAAGCCAGGACGACCCCCACTCCACCCATGGGCGCCGCCATTTTCCACATTGGACTTCCCCTCTCATCAGAACTCCAGCCAGCCGACCAGCCCATCACAGCCCGGATCATCGACACCCACCCTGGAGCAGTTTCTTCCCTCAATCCGGCCCAGGTATGCTGGTCCAGAGACTCTCAGACATGGGGCAGAGCGGTTCCTTGCTCTCCCTGTGCCCAGCCGTTCATGAGGCAGTCGGGAGGCATGGTGGGTTCCAGCCTTGGCCCACCACCCCGGCAGAACCTCACAACAAGCCAGACGACCCCCCACCCACTCCATGGGCGCCGCCATTTTCCACATTGGACTTCCCTCTCATCAGAACTCCACCCAGCCGACCAGCCCATCACAGCCCGGATCATTGACACCCACCCTGGAGCAGTTTCTTCCTCAATCCGGCCCAGGTATGCTGGTCCAGAGACTCTCAGACATGGGGCAGAGCGGTTCCTTGCTCTCCCTGTGCCCAGCCGTTCATGAGGCAGTCGGGAGGCATGGTGGGTTCCAGCCTTGGCCCACCACCCCGGCAGAACCTCACAACAAGCCAGACGACCCCCCCCACTCCATGGGCGCCGCCATTTTCCACATTGGACTTCCCTCTCATCAGAACTCCAGCCAGCCGACCAGCCCATCACAGCCCGGATCATCGACACCCACCCTGGAGCAGTTTCTTCCTCAATCCGGCCCAGGTATGCTGGTCCAGAGACTCTCAGACATGGGGCAGAGCGGTTCCTTGCTCTCCCTGTGCCCAGCCGTTCATGAGGCAGTCGGGAGGCATGGTGGGTTCCAGCCTTGGCCCACCACCCCGGCAGAACCTCACAACAAGCCAGACGACCCCACCCCACTCCATGGGCGCCGCCATTTTCCACATTGGACTTCCCCTCTCATCAGAACTCCACCCAGCCGACCAGCCCATCACAGCCCGGATCATCGACACCCACCCTGGAGCAGTTTCTTCCTCAATCCGGCCCAGGTATGCTGGTCCAGAGACTCTCAGACATGGGGCAGAGCGGTTCCTTGCTCTCCCTGTGCCCAGCCGTTCATGAGGCAGTCGGGAGGCATGGTGGGTTCCAGCCTTGGCCCACCACCCCCGGCAGAACCTCACAACAAGCCAGACGACCCCCCCACCCACTCCATGGGCGCCGCCATTTTCCACATTGGACTTCCCTCTCATCAGAACTCCACCCAGCCGACCAGCCCATCACAGCCCGGCTCGCGGCCGCTTCCGCGCTGGTTCATCAATAAAGGCTTTATTTGGAGGTGTTTATAGAGTATGCCTCCCGCACGGCAAGCCTAGCAAGCTGCTCGTGTTGTATTTGATATGCCAAATGCCAGTAACAATTATATTAGAACATTCTCATGACCTAATATAATGGTTTGAGGCTCTTTATGTTCCTGTCCCAAGCCGATGCCCTTGGCTCTACAGCATGTGACAGGACATATTGAGATATTACTGGTGCCCGCTCTAGCAAATAGATGATTAACGGGAAGATCGTGATCGTGATCGTGATTACCATTTCACACATTTAGTAAAACACTGGTATCTATTTATATCTTATTAATGAATGCAGTCATTCTATATCTGTCCTTTTCCTTCTGACTAATTTCACTCTCAGCATGATAGTCTCCATGTCCATCCATTTGCAGGTAAATTTTATAATTTCATCTTTTCTGACAGCTGCATAGTATTCCATAATGTAGATGAACCACAGTTTCTTTAGCTAGTCCTCTGTTCTCGGGCATTTAGGTTGTTTCCAGATTCTAGCTATAGTGAATGGCGCCAGAGTCTTTTTAAGCTCTTCCAACAAATTGAAGAAACAGAAACACTCCCAAATAGCTTTTACGAGGCACATATCACCCTGATACCCAAAGCAGACAGAGATGTCACAAAAAAAGGAAAACTACAAACCAGTCTCCCTAATGAATACAGATGCTAAGATCTTCAACAAAATACTAGCAAATAGAATCCAAAGAGTCATCAAAAGATTATACACCATGACCAAGTGGGATTCATCCCAGGAATGCAAGGATGGTTCAACATCCACAAGTCAATCAACATAATACATCATATCAACAAAAAAAAATAAAAAACCATATGATCATATCAATAGATGCAGAGAAGGCATTTGACAAGATTCAACACCCATTCATGATAAAAGCTCTCCATAAAATGGGTATTGAAGGAACCTTCCTCAAGATAATCCAGGCCATCTACTACAAGCCCACAGCGAGCATCATTCTCATATTCATTTTTCAACCTTCCTCTGTATATTCTCTCTTCCCTACTTTAGTCTTATAAAGAAGAGTCTTTCTGAATTGGACTCATAAGCTACTGGAAAAACAAATTCCCATTCAAACATCTGGGAAAATAAACCATTCCCAATGTAAAATAAT
>JAJIBD010034217.1:0-91978 GCA_021461705.1 Cryptotis parvus
GCAAATAGATGATTAACGGAAAGATAGTGATAGTGATAGGTACTTATTTGCCACTTGAAATCTTCAGTGAAATTAATTTTTTATTTAATTTTGGGGGACACATTTGGTAGTGCTCAGAGCTTACTCTCTGACTGAGGGATATTCCTGACAGTACTCAGGGGACCATATGGGGGCTCTGGGGATCCAACTCGGCTTGGGTGTGTGCAGGACAGTGCCTTAACTGCTGTAGTATCACTCTAACCCCCACCTGAAACTAAAATTTTAATTTGAACATTCTTCTTAATCTCACCAACCTTCTGACATTTCACGTACTCCCTTACTAATAGCATATTTGCTTCTTTGTGGAGGAATTTGAAGAAATAAAGTGGGACTTGAATTTATGTCATAGTGCCCATGAATAATCTCAGTGTCCTTCCCTCTCCTCATCCTGCGTTGGGTCCTAGCCCTTTACTAAACTTAAGAAACTTAATTATTATTCACTCCTTATTTTCCCCATACGTTCATCTGTTCCTTCCAGTCACTCTTTCCCATTAATATAAACTTGCTCAGTATTTGCTCATCTTAAGCAAGAGCATATGGAGCGCCCCCTTTCTCTCCCATTATTTCATTTCTTTCACATACATTAAAAGAATCACCAGTATTTCCAGTTTGCTTTCATTCCCTTCCCCTCGCTGAAATAGTTCTTCCCTCAGGCCAGCGTGGCACCAAGCCAGCAAAGGCGATGGCATTTCCCCTCGCTTCATGCCCATTCTCATTCTTCGGAAACACTTACTTCCCTCTGCTTCTGGACCTCCCCTCTCGGGTTTCCTGAGACTATCCTAGCTGTTCTTTCTCTGTCTCCTTGAAGACTGCTTTTCTCTAGTGAGCCATGAAGTAGGATTTTTTTTCTCTTTCTCATGTTGGATTTCTTTTTTGAGAAATCTCATTGATAACTAAGATTTAAGTTATCATCAAATCCATAGTGGCCTGATAAGCAACATCTGCATCTGGGCTTCTCCGAGCTCCAAGTTCTAGTCAATCACCTCTCCATTTCCACTCCATCATCACAAATTCATATCAGCAACAATGTTAAGTCTTCCAGTTCATGATTTCAGAATATATTTTCATTTATTTGAAACTTTAGTGTTTCCGTCCCCTCCTTCCCCCTCCAAGAATGCTTTTCTTGTGGCAAGAGTGATTGTGCAGCAGGTAGGGCATGTGCCTTGCATGCAACCAATCCTGGTTCAATCCCTGCCACTCTGTATCGTCCCTGAGCCCCACCAGGAGTAATTCCTGAGTACAAAACGGAGTAAGCCCTGAACACTGCAGAGTGTGGCTCCCCAAACAAAAACAAAGACAAGAAGGATACTATTACAAGTGTATTTATTTTCCTAATTTAATTTTCAAATTATTCATTGTTTTAGACACCACTGCTATTTATAGTGTGATGTATCCAGTAGATGTTCTGCACTTGTCTTTTTTTTATCCCCTGATAGTTTTTTTTAATGTGTATGGCTTCCTCAATATTTTAATAGTCATTTTTTAGTATACCAAATGCAATCATCTGCAACATCATTTTACTTTTCCCTTTGTAACCTAAATATTTTTTTTGCCTTTCTGTGACACGTAGGTGGAAAGGAGTGAATCCTGTTCATCTCTTTATCCTCTACTTCCAACAGAAACTCATCATTATGGCTTATAACTGTGGAAGAAATGAATGATTAAGCCTCCAAAGAAGGTAACCGTTGAGAAAATGTTTGTGTGCTGTTTTGGAATGCAATGGCTTTGCTTTTTAATCTGAGAAAATTCTGGAAAAAAATATTCTTGTATTTCTATGTGGGTAGTTATGGGGGCTTCTACACCTTTCGTCACTTATTAATAAAGTGTTCCAAGTCCATTTTAATGACCATTTGGAGCCTTGGTTTTCTCATAGATGCAATGTAGACAATAATAACTGAGCTTATAATAGCATGCTT
Source organism: Cryptotis parvus (assembly GCA_021461705.1). Classification (NCBI taxonomy): domain Eukaryota; kingdom Metazoa; phylum Chordata; class Mammalia; order Eulipotyphla; family Soricidae; genus Cryptotis; species Cryptotis parvus. The sequence goes on from JAJIBD010034217.1 coordinate 1,956, forward strand.
GTCCGACTCAGAGGATTAGGTGAGATGACACATATGGAGCCCATGGCGAGTGCTCAGCACTACAGCTCATCATTATAGGTGTTTATTTTTCTTGCCTTTCCCAACTGCCAGGAGTCCTTTAATCACTTCCTGTTTGACTTGAGCAAGGCTTTGGCAAATGCACCTGCTATCAGCAGCTGACTAGCAATGGTGTCCTCAGCTGTGGGACACCTGGGCTCCCACAAAGGTGTTCTTTGATTTGTGATTTTGGGGGGTTTTGTTTTTGGGGGCACACCTGCTGACGCTCAGGGCTTATTCCTGCCTCTGAATTACTCCTGCCAGTGCACAGAGGACCATATGTCATGCTGGGGATCAAACCTGAGAGCCACATGCAAAGCAAATGCCCTACCCGCTGTACTATAACTCCAGCCTACAAAGGTATTCTTTGAAACCCTGAGGCAAACGGAGCAATCAAGGTGCCTGAGCTTGGGGCTCTGCACTGGCAGCTACGCACAGCAAGTCTCTGCTGCCGTGTATGGCTGCCAGAATGGAGGCAGGGCCTGCGAGGCAGCTTGCCTAGAGCGTGAGAAGGCGGCTCAGCTAGGACTGGCTTAGGGGAGTGACCACAGACTCCCGGGAAACCGCAAGAGCATCCTAAGAGCTTCCAGGAGGATGGTCCAGGAGCAGGAATCTGTGGACAAGTGGTGCTGGGACCCTTCTAGTTCATTTACCTTCCTGGTATGGTTTTCCTCCAAAATTAAACAAATGGAAGCATTTGTGCTTTTCAGATGTAAAAAGCAGGGTCATAGAGAAAGTGCAGGAGTTAAGGTACTTGTCTCTCTTGGCCAACCCAGGTTGGCCAATCCCCAATAGCTATTACGAATCCCTGAAGACCTCCAGGAGTGATCCTTGAATACAGAGCCAGGAACAAGTCCTGAGTACCAACAGGTGTGGCCTGGAAACACATAAACAACAGCAGTAAGAGCGGAAAGGTTTGACTTCTGGGTGAACCATCCAGTCCAGAACTCTTACACACAGGCCAAAGAATGCACGACCCAGTTGAGCCACAGCTCCGATCCAGGTTGCAGCCTGCCTTGATCATCAGGGACCCAGGGCAGGCTTTGGGACTAGGATGGACTATCCGTGATACAGAGATCAGCTCTGGGAAGCCTGCACAGAACAGCTGTGCTGGGCACGACCTGCAACCCCCTTTCCTTGCCAGAGTCTAGACTCCACTGGCTCCGGCTCATGGCCTGGGATGGTCTGAGCAGACGGGCCTCCCTCCCATGCACTCTTCTGTCTTCCCGGGATGCTTGTTCCTTTGCTGCCTGACTGCACATCTTTGAAGTCATAGCTCAGATGTCTTCTGCTCAGTCTTTCCCAACCACCTCCAGGAGTGTGCAACAGACTCATTGCCACAGGAACGAAGGAAAGGGGTGGGGAGAAGCTGTTTGGGTTGCGCAAACGCTTGTTTCCTGGATCCCTAAGAGGTGATCAAGGTGCAGGTCCACGGGGAGGGAGCACAGCGCCAACTAGGGGCAAGCATGGCGAGCCCGCCGCCAGCAGCAGCACACACTGGTGGGATCCTCTGACCAGTCCCAGAGGCACAAGGACACCTACCTCAGCTGCCTGGAGGCCATGACAAGACATTGGGGTGACTGCAGATCACTGTGTGCTGCTGAAACACACCCCAGCATCTGTCAGGACGGGAATGGGGCTGGACTCTCAGCCCCACTCCACTCAGTAGGTGACCGACTCTGAATTTGCCCTTAGCCAGATGCCCAGGGGCCTGCTCTCTGCTCCTTACATTTTGGTAAGTGTGGACCCCTCCTAGGCATGCACCTTCCTGTGCCATGTTCCAAAACCTCAGGCTCAGGATCAGGAACCTGAATTTCCCCAGACCCTGTATGGCCCTCCCACCTCCCCTGCCCTTCGCCCTCCCCTTGATCTCCTATCTCCTATGACCTTCCCACCTCCCCCAAGACTTCTCCCTCTCTTCCATGACCTTTGCTCCCTCCCCCACTGACCTTCCCTCCTCCTCATGACCTTCCCCTCCTCCTCATGACCTTCCTCCTCCTCCATGACCTTCCCTCCTCCTCATGACCTTCCCTCCTCCTCCATGACCTTCCTGCCTCCATGACTTTCCCCCTCCTCATGACCTTCCCTCCTCCTCATGACCTTCCCCTCCTCCATGACCTTCCCTCCTCCTCCATGACCTTCCCCCTCCTCCCGACCCTTTCTTCCCCCCCTGACCCTTCCCCTCCTCCTCCATGACCTTCCTGCCTTCTCCATGACTTTCCCTCCTCCTCTGTGGCCTGAATGTTTAACTTCTTTGCACCAGATTTCTCTATCATACAAGTCTTGCTCTGATATCTTGCTGATGATATAGCAATAAAACCAAAAGCCCTGTGTAGAATGTCTGTGAGTCCCTCATCTTTGGAATTTGGTAAATTAGGAGGACAAATCGAAGAGCAAATCACTGGCAGAGACGGGGTGGGGCGGCAGGGGGTGTAACAGGACGGCTCCCAGAGAGGAAGCTCTCTGCACACAGACATGCTTCAAGTCTGCGTCATCCACAGCAGACACCAGAGAATGGCCTCAGAGCTGACACGGAATAAATCTCAGCTAAACACTAAATAAACATGCAAGTGTCCAGCACTCCCACAAAACCAGTGGTTTTTAATCCACTGCCCAGTGAACACAGCCTGGGAGCTTGGAGGAGTGCCATGCCCACGCCCAGCTTTTCCGACTGAGCACAGGAGTCTGTGGGAGGACCCGAACTGGCCAATGAGGGTCATTGCCAGCAGATCACCTGGAGGGAGGCCTTGGGAAAAGTCTATTTAGATTTGGGGGGTCTGGAATGAAGTCACAGATTAGATCAGCATTTCTCACCTGGGGACCATATGACTTCCTGTGGGCCCCTGTGGTGTACCAAGAGGGTAGCAGGTGCAAATCAGATAAGCAGGGGGAGGGAGAGGCCAGCGCATGGGTTTAGGGAGTTAACCAGTAGACAGGAGGGCCATGGGAAGAAACCAAAATTGGAAGGGGCCACAGCTAGAAAAAAAGGCTGAGAGAAGCAGAGAGAGAGAGAGAGAGAGAGAGAGAGAGAGAGACAGACAGACAGACAGACAGACAGACAGACAGACAGAGATGGAGAGACAGAGATGGAGAGACAGAGATGGAGAGACAGACAGACATAGACAGAGAGAGACGGAGAGGCAGAGAGAAACAGAGAGAGACAGAGAGAGAGAGAGAGAAACAGAGAGAAACAGAGAGAGACAGAGAGAGACAGAGAGAGGAGAGAGAGAGAAACAGAGAGAGACAGAGAGAGATGGAGAGATAGAGAGAGACAGAGAGTCAGAGCTTCAGCTTTGACTAGCACCTGATGCAGAGCCTTCAGGGACAGATTCACACTTTAAACTGCTGCCAGGCCCAGGTGACGGTTTTGCAGCTATGAGGAGCCGCAATGGGGGTCACAGATGCCAGATGTGTGGTGTATCGAACACACTCGATCATGTCAATCCCCAGACGCCTCCCTCTTGGATGACGGACACAGAAAGTGACGGGTCCCACAATGAGCCACGTTCTTTACGATCAGCCACTCCAGGCCGTCCCTTTGGGTGGCAGAACAAGCACAGAAATGAGGAGTTTTTCAGCTCTGGTGAGTCCTAGAGTAAGCGGCAGGTCCTGGATGCATGCCCAGGTCTGTTCAACACCCCCAACACACACACATGCTCACCCCCACACATACGCACACACGCACTTTACCAAGCTGCCGCGCTGCCTCCCTCATTGCCAAGGACTTGCATGTGTTGCAGCAGCTGCGGAGGCCGGGCGGCCAGGCTCAGGGCACTTTGCACAGACACGATGGGGCCGGGAGAGGAGCAGCTGGGCGGACAGGAAGGAGGAACAGGTGTGTAGGCTGGGGCCAGGGAACGGCTTACAAGGGAGCAGTGAGTCTCCTCTGCCAAGAGAAGGGAGGCCCGAGGATGAGGTCTAGGGTCTCCCTCTAGGCCTCACCACGCCAGGCCAGAAACTTCCTGGGGACCAGCCATCTCTGCGGTCTGAGTCTCCAGGCAAAGCACCCTAAGTCTCCAGCCACCCTTTAGCACAGTGCGTGTTGGTGTACCCAGGTGTGAGAGAGGCGGGAGTGCTCCCACCCCATGTCTCAGCTGGACAACCCAGACGCGGGCCTGAGCTCCGGGAGCTTTACGGGCTGCTGGGACTTTCAGGAAGTGTCCTGGAGGCCGAGGAGGTGGACCCTTTGGGGTCCGGCCAACAGGCATCCCTTGGCCGGTGAGCACGCAAGTCTCTCTCCTTCAGGTGCGGGAGCTGTGAAATCACATCACTGGCTGAAGCAGAAAACATAAGGCTTTAGGCTTCTGACCCAGGGTAGAAAACAAAGCCTGACAGCCGAGGGAAATGAATCCCCACTCACTCTTTTCAGGTCTCATGCTTCCAAGGTTAGAGGCGCAGGATGAAATCATCACTGAGACTGCACTGCCACCTCGTGGTAGCGTCTAGAAACGGCACCACCCAAACCTGCCCCTGTATTTGTTTTCCTGTGGCCTTTGTCCTTCCTCCCTTTCCCTTTTCTCTGTATTTAGTTTATAGGACAGAACAAACCATAAGGACGCTTGCTGCGAAAGGGCACATAATCAAAAGAGGCAATTTGGGGAGAGAAGGACTGATTTTGTATTTGAGCAAATTGTGCTATTGTAGAAGTGTCCCTGACAGAAAAGACAAATGTTATCAATTTCATGGCGAGAAGAAAGATAAATAATTTAGGCTCACAATCTTGCTGTTGAATTTATTTCTTTACGTGAAGAAAAATTGCACAAATTCCTTCATTTAAAAAGACCATAGATGTAGTTGGGGCTAGAAGTGACCTATATATGGATTCAAATGAGATGAGTGGTTTCAGGGGGACTCTCTGCCCCACCCAGAGGTAACTTCGTCCCTTTTGACTTTCACTCAGCTCCATGACCCAGCAGGCGGAGCAACCTTTCCCAATAGAGCGATGGGCCGTGACAGGGCTCCGATTCGAGTCCACTCATATTTCTTTACTAATGGTCTTCAGGAAACTGTGGCACAATGGATCTCAGATGATATTGGAAAACAAATGACATGTCTTATAAACTGGGTTTCATACAATCCCAGTGTTAACGTAAAAAGCGTATTTTCCCATGCTTCTTGAGAATTGTATGAAAGATTTGCTTACAAAATTCGGAAGATTGAAAGTCATTTTATTGTTCAGAAAACGTAGGTGGTTCCTGGACCCTGCCCAGATGTCCAGGTCTCTCTTTAACCCCTGAACAACGTCACCCATCCTGTTCCTGATGCTGCCCCATCCGTGAACAGCTTCCCTGTCCTGTCCCGTGCAGTCTATTTGCCTCCAATGAACAATGGCCGGTCCTGTCCCTGCTTCACTGTGTGTCCGTGCACACTTTCCCCATCTCCGGCCATGGCCACTTGCAAGTGGGCAAGATCCCTGTGCTCTGTACCTGTCTCTGGGCCTCCCAACTGTGTCCCAGCTGCTCCTGTCATCCCGTGCCTGCTTTCCTTAGTCTCTGGTCATGGCCCTGTGTGTGTAGGTGAGTCCTGTGCTCAGTACCTTGCCACTGCCTGGGCATCCAAGCACTGCCTGTACCTGCCCCCTGCCTGGCCCACCTGTACTGGACCCTGTGTCTAGGCACACTGTCCTACCTGATCCCAGGAGATAGTCCAGAGAGCTTGTGAGAAGGAGAGAGAGAGAGAGAGAGAGAGAGAGAGAGAGAGAGAGAGAGAGAGAGAGAGAGAGAGAGAGAGATTGGGTTCTTCCTTTTTTATCCCTAGACAAATCTTATCCCCAGCCATTCCATTCTACATTCTGATTGGCTACCTGCCTGTTCCATGGGCAGAGATTTAAAGTGACCTGGAGCTCTACACCTTAGCTCCTGCTGTATCACCAAGGCTGTGGGCACTCGAGGAGGGGCAGTGACTAAGTTCAGGATTCCTTCTGTTGTTTGATATTTATTATTATTGTTGTTATTGATCACTTGATCACTTGAATCCCGTTATTCATCGATTTGCTCGAGCGGGCGCCAGTAACATTTCCATTGGACCCTATCACGTGCCAATGTAGCCCAATGGCATCTGGTTGATTCAGGAATATGAAGAGCCTCAAACCGTTCCATTGTTGTTATTGTTATTATTATTATTATTATTATTATTATTATTATTATTATTAGGGGCATGCCTGGCAGTGCTCAGGGACTACTCCTGGCTCTAGACTCTGGAGCCATTCCTGGAGGTTCGCAGGGATAAAAACTGGAGATGACTGTAAGCAATGCAAGACCCTTAGCCATGGTACTATCTTCTGTGGTCCTGCCAATTGCTTTAAGCAGTGAGCTTTGATGCAACAAAGCATTAGTTTGTATGCTGGACTGCTTAGTCAAGAGAAATTTATGATCTGATGTGGCGAGGAGATAGCAGGAGTGCATGCAGGAAATCATCCCCGGAATGAAGCCCCAAGGTTTCGGCAGCCCCTGGGCAAAACACTTTAGATCTTTTAGAATACAATCAGACAGCAAAGGTGCACCCCAAAAAGGAACTTAAGCCCAGGCAAGGATAGAATAAGACAGATTTAGAGGCCAACATGGGCAAAAATAGAAAAGGAAATTATCACGATTGTATGCTTTAAGGAAGCCCACTGACTAGACATGGGAAACATCCCAGCCTCTTCTCTTAAAGTGCCCAGTGAATTTTGATGTGCATATAAACAGCTGTTAATGCCTCTTTAAACACATGCATTGGGGGAGCCATCTTGTTTTAATGAATGGTCTGTACTCAGGGTTGCTGGAGCAACCCCACAGCTTGGACCGTCTGTGTGTGTTTATCTCCAAGTTTGTCTGTCTTGTTGTCTGCCCACTGGATGAAGGTACCAATTGATCTGCTTTATTGTGATAAATTGCCAACACAGGGGTTAAGGTGCTTGCTTTGAGTGCGACAAACCTGTATTTGATCCCAGTACCATCTGGTCCACCAAGCATCTCTGGGTGCAGCCCTGTCAGCCCTGGAGCACCGGAACCGGGGCACTCAAATCCCCAAGATTCACAGCAGACTTTTCAGATGAAACGCTCCGAGCCTGAAGACAATGGTGGGATATCGTGAAAAGACTCAATGAAATGAAAGCTTCACCAGGAATTCTCTTCCTGGCTAGACTCACATTCAGATCTGAAGGAAAGATACACAACTTCATGGATAAACAACAGCTCAGGAACTTCATAGACTGAGGGCACTCAAGTTAATGCCTGGTGCTGCAGCCTGGGGAGTCTTCATCAACACAATCACATTGTCTCAGGGCTCTAAGAGTCATCAACACAATCCCGTTGTCTCATGGCTCTCCCAGGGAGATGGTCAGGTCAAAGGTGACAGCAGGATCAGTGTCCCGGAGTCCCCTCTCCTGGGTGTACAGACCTTCTCTCTGTCCCCATCTGTCCCTAGATGCCTGGGAGCAGAGATAAGACAGTGCTCCCCTGACATTGCTCCCTTACGGGGCCACTAACCTCCTCAGATCAGGGCCCCACCCTCACCTCACCTAAATGCCATCCTAAAGTCCGCTCTCCACAGCTGTAAGACACTGACATTTAGTGGTGTTTGAGACCCTTCTGTCCTCCTCTGAGCCCACTAGTTTGAGGCAGTGGAGGGGAGGGCCAGACAGGGCTTTGTGACCTTCCTTGGGCCATCCAGGGCAGAGTTTGGTCCCAGCAGTGGGTGGCAGCAGGGGACCCTCCCCTGGGCAGGTGGGTCTCTGTTTAGAACGACTGGTGGTGTGGTTCAGATTAGCAGGTCAAGCTGAAGAAACAATAAATGGCCACTCAGAAAGGGGTTGGAATGTGCTGTGTGTAGAAAGCCAGGGGTGAAATTTTGTGGAATAAAGCTATGCTAAGGTGCCAGAGAGGTAGCACAGTAGGTAGGGCATTTGCCTTGCATGCAGCCTACCTGGGTTTGATCTCAGCATCCCATATGGTCCCCAGAGCACCGTCAGGAGTAAATCCTGAGTGCACAGCCAGGAGTAACCCCTGAGCAAGACTGGATGTAACCCTAAAACAGCAAAATATAAAAAAATAAAACAGGCACTCCAAGCCCACAGACAGACACTCGTGAGCTTAATTGATGTAGCTTGAGGCAGAAGAGCTCTGTATTGCTGAAAAGATTTGCAAGACCTGAAGGAAATGTCTTTCCCTCCTTTTTTTTCCCTTTTATCCCCACCTTTTTATTTGCTTTTGTGTGTGGGGGGGTGGGTCGCACCTAGCAATTCTCCTGGCTCTGCACTCAAGAATTACTCCTGGCAGTGCTCGGGGGACCATATGGGATGCTGAAGATCGAACCCATTGATTTCTCATTAATTTCCGGCCTTGAAATTTACCAAGGATTTAGTGCCACAGACTGTATGTGTAATTGTGTTTATCTGATCCTCTTCCTGGGACTCAGCTGTGCCCTAATTTCTGCCACTGGCATGCCAGCAATGAAGCCAAAAGCAGATGTCTGGGGGAGCTTCAGGGGCCAAGGGCACTTCCCACAGTAACAGGAAAGGTCCTACCACTGGCTCAGCCTCAGCGCAGACCCAGGAGCCGAGATTCTGTCTTTCCTGCCTCATCATTCAATTCTTCTTTAGTGCCAACTTCCAATGTCACTCTGCCCGCAAACTCCTCCATTCCTTCTCATTTGATGAGTCCCTGCCAGGCCCAGGCAGCTGCCATACCGAAACGTTAGGCAGAACCACTGTGACTCCACCTTGAAGCACTCAACTCCATTTTGTGTCTCAGGGTCACAGTTTAAAAAAAAATGCCAGACCCATCACAGTGGTATAATAAAATATTAATTTTAAAAAATGCCAGACCTCAAAATCACTACCATAAGCACCCAGACATCAGGCCACAGATAACGGGATGTTAGCAGAAATTGGGGCAAGGAGGAGGTGAGTCAGAGCACTAGGGCAAGGAGACGTGAGTGAAGAGTTTTTTCACGACTGTTTTGAGGTTTGCACCTGACTCCATGATGCGATATTTGGAAAACTAGAAGGTCAAAATGCCTGATGGAACGAACTGATCAACTTGCTTCTGTACTTTTGCTTTGGCTTAGATAAGAGCAGGAATGCAGAAACTCATCCTGCTTATGCAACCCACAGAGCGTATAAAATGCAAAAGCCTCCGTGGCTCACGGGTCCAGTTCTCCAAGGCTTGTGAACCCTCAGCCCTCAATGCTGAGTCTCTTTTCTGCTGGCTCCAAGTTACTCTCTGACTTGTTGTCCCTCAGTGCTGGGCTCTCCGGAGTCTCTGGCTAAAGTGTCCTCAGCGCTGCGCTCTAATGAAGTTTCTATACTTACATTTCCTGCTTCTGGAGAGTCTGTGTTGAGCAAGGGCCTAACAATACCCAGTCCCCAGAGTGTGACGGTGTGCAGGTACGGAGTCGTGGACCCCAGTGGGACTGCCACACGCCCAGATGCCCAAGACCTGTAAAGAAAGCATGAGCCACAGGGAGGGGATGGAAAAGGATGTGCCTGGGCAACAGGGCAGAACATCTGAGCCCTGAAAACTGTGCCTTAGGGAACACCTCTTCAGAACTCTGGAATTTACAATAAACCATCCTGATACTTCAGGGTTGGCAGTGAAGCACTGCGGTGCTGGCTGTCTTTTCTCGGTGCTGGTGGCTCAGTGAACACAGCAGGTCCTTCCTGCACGACAGTCCCTTGGCCACAGCCATCTCCTAGCAGGAAATGCACAGGGGCAGCGCCAGTGCTGGCAGGAGCTTCCAGCCCCCTGCTAGGGCTTCCTTCCCCATGCATGACTGTGGGTCCTCATGGCTCTGCTGTAGTTCATACAGCAGGAGCTAAGGTGGATAGCTCCAGGCCACAGGTAGCCAATCACACCCATGGAATAGGTATTGATCAGAATGTAGCAGGGGACACCTGGTGGGTGGGATTTGGCAGAAATAAAAGGCACCCCCAGGCCCACCCTCCCTCCCTCTCTCTCTCTCTCTCTCTCTCTCTCTCTCTCTCTCTGTTCTCTCTCTGCCTCTCTGTCTGTCTGTCTGTCTGTCTGTCTGTCTGTCTGTCTCTCTCTCTCTCTCTCTCTCTCTCTCTCTCTCTCTCTCTCTCTCTCTGTTGCCAGCTACTCCCATGCAAGCTCCCTCTCTCCCTCCCGAATCAGGTAGGGTGGTATGCCCAGGTACGGGTCCAGTACGGATAGCCACAGAAAGCCAGTCAAGGGCAGATACTAGTATGGGCCGGGCTCAGAGGCCCAGGTTATGGTAGGGCTTGGATGCCAAGGATAACCCAGGTGCAGGCAGGACACAGATGCCCAGGTATTGGCAAGGTACTGAGCACAGGAGCCTCACCCACGTGCATAGGGTCATGGCTGGAGACTAAGGAAAGCTGGGACAGGACAACAGAGACCACTGGGGTACAGTTGGGAGGCCCAGCAGCAGGTACAGAGCTCAGGGACCTGCACATGCATGTGGCTTTGGCTGGAGGCTGGGAGAGAGCACCACAGGAACAGGACTGGGCCGTCGCTCATGGGAGGCGAGAAGACTGCATGGAACAGGACCAGGAATTCATTCACGGGTAACAGAGGCCTAGTCATTTGGGGAGGGACCTGGAATCATCTGTACAGTATACTAACTTTCAATCTTACGAGTTTTGTATGCAAATCTTTCATACAATTCTCAAGAACCCACTAGCACAGGAGCGTCCACTTTTGCATTAACATAGTGAGCACTTCTGCTGTTTTGTGGCACTCTCTGTTCTTCCTGTGCTGACGACAGTGGCTAGCGAGCTCCCTTCAGGGCCAGGGGAGACTGCACGGAGGCTGAGACACTAGCCGTGCCATGCAGCCACCCCTGGTTCTCCCTCCAGCACCACATATAATCCCCCTGAGCACAGGGCCAGGAATAGCCCCTGAGCGCCCCTGGGTGCAGGCCCCGCCCCAACAATAAAGCTCCATTTTTTGTATGCTTCAAGTACTTTAATTTGGACAATATGGGAGAGAAGAGAGAACCCCAAGAACCCCATGAAATGAATCAAACATCCCAAGTTGGGCTACTGCAACTCTGAATGCAACTCATGTCTGGTGCTTTGGAAACGTTAGCTTTGAATCATTATTCGAGCTTAGATACCATGGCAACCATGGCGTTGATGGCCATGGTCTGAAGTCCACAGCCACTGCACCTTCATCACCACCAAATTGCCCCGGACCCGCTGCCACTTGAGAACAGGGAAAGGAGCTATTCAAGGCTCCAGGGCCCCGCGCAGGGCTGCGCCACATCCACCCAGACCCAAGCCCCAACTTCCACGCAGCCTGACTCAGCAGCCCCCGGGTTCCCCTGAAGGTGCGGCTCTGGGGCCACACTGGGAACTGGGGGTGAGTGTCTGCAGCTGGGGCAGAGCTGGACTCTTGGGGAAACCTCCTTGGGGGCAGGGGCCTCTCTGCGGGGGTGTCAGGGTGGGCCTGTGTTCCAGCAGCCCCTCAGTGGCTCACGGGGCTCGCTCCAGCGCACGTCTCTGCAGCCAGAGGCACTTCCGAACCCATTCTGCACCATCCCACTGCCCAGTCCGTAGTGGAGAGCGTTGACTGTAGGCACGGTTTTGGCAATGAGGGCAGGGACCTGTGACAGCAGAAAAAAATCCAGAATCGGGTGGGGGCAGAGCGATAATACACCGGGTAGGGGTTTACCTTGCAAACGGCTGACCAGGGTTCAATCCTTGGCATCCTATATAGATCCCAAACCCACCAGGAGTAATTCCTGAGTGCAAAGGGAGGAGTAACCCCTGAGCATCAATGGGTGTGAGCCCACCCACCCCCACAAAAAAAAAAAATCCAGAGAAAGAACTTCACAGCCTCAGTTTCTCTGGTCCAACCTCGTGACCCTGCAAACACGGTTCTTGTTTGAATCCTGTAGCTTCTTCTTCTTCTTCTTCTTCTTCTTCTTCTTCTTCTTCTTCTTCTTCTTCTTTCTTTTTTTCTTTTTTGGGTCAGACCTGGCAATGCTCAGGGGTTACTCCTGGCTCTGCACTCAGGAATTACTCCTGGCAGTGCTCGGGGACCATATGGGATGCCAAGGATTGAATCTGGGTCGGCCAAGTGCAAGGCAAACGCCCTACCCGCTGGATTATTTCTCTGGCCCCTGGATCCTGTAGCTTCTAAAGCTGACTCAAACCCTGGCAACCCAGGGTCCCTGCTCCAGCCCCAGCCCCAGCCCCTGGTCCCAGGTATCATGGATCCACTTCCCATCTCTCTGCCTCCCGTCCTTCCACTTTGCCTGAGGCCCAAAGCAACCGCCCTGGCACCCTCACCCCAATCCAGGAGACAAACACAGACAGTGCCCGAGGAGAGGTCCAAGTAATGGAGAGAGATGGGCATAGGCCAGAAAGTCAGGAAAATATATGGTGTGACAGAGAGACCCGAGGTGGAGAACCATACCATCTGCAGCTTGGGAGAGACAGACGGTCCACCCACGATGGCTGCGTAGAGGTACAGGAGAGCATAGGGACCCCAGCCCAGCAGCAGCGCCCTGGCCGGCACCGTGGTGTTCACCTACAGGTTATTAGCAGAGAGAGAAGTGGGCTTGAGCTCTGGCTTAAGCTCAGACTGTGGCACAAAAGCAGTATGGCTACAGCTTCATGGAATCCGAGAGAGTGAAGTGCCTCTCTCACACACAACAAAGGATCAGCCCCTGGGGTTGTGGGGTCCCGGAATGCACAGACTTATTTGTTGCTGTTCGGGACCCCTTCCAGTCTCTGTTTCCTTAGAGCATGGTCGCAAAGATGAAGTGACAGAATGCACCGGAAGTCACCCTCATGTCCGGCTGGGGATGATTTTAAGTCTCTGGGACTGTGGATGACTCCATCTGCCACAGACTGTCCAGGTGACAAAACTAAAGGAAACTGTGGCCAAGGAGTGTTAATGCCAGAATGCAGAGATGGCCAGGGAGGGGTGGGGGGGGGCGCTTATTCTGACTTATTCTGGCTGTTTTTCTTGAAGAAAAGTGCTTGTAGGTGTGAGTTTATGTTGTAGACAACAGTCTGTGTGTGTGATAGAATTAAATAGAGCAGAGCATTTTAAAAGTAGCATTTAGGTCAGGCATTTGACTCCGCATCTGTGCACATGGCTTGTATGAGTAAGACCTAGGTTCAGTCCCTGGCACCCACTGCCAAATTTTTTAAAATCTGTAGCATTCTATCTATCTATCTATCTATCTATCTATCTATCTATCTATCTATCTATCTATCTATCTATCTATCTATCTATCTATCTATCTATCTATCTATCTATCTATCTATCTATCTATCTATCTATCTATCTATCTATCTATCTATCTATCTATCTATTTTGCTTTTTTGGGGGTCACACCCGGCAATGCTCAGGGGGGTTCCCCTGGCTCTGCACTCAGGAATTACTCCTGGCGGTGCCCCGGGGGACCATATGGGATGCCAGGGGATAGAATCCGGCTGGCCTACGCCAGCCGCAGGCAAGGCAAACGCCCTACCCACTGAACCATCGCTCCAGCCCCAATCAGTAGCATTTTAAAGCATGCTATTTCATGTGACTCCTTAGAAGAATGAGGGAAATGGCTCATGGGAGGAGGAGCAGAGGGCAGCTGGCATATGAGCTCTCTGGACTCGGGGGCCTGGGTAAGGCTCAAGTGTCTGCATTCTTGCTCCCAGCTCTTGATGCTCAGTTATGGGAACAGCAAATCTCTCTCCAACCAGTGCTCTCTGCAGTTGAGCTTTCTTCTCACTGTGCAGAACACTGAAACCTTTGCTTGCTGTCTTGTGACATCATTTACATGCCCCCATGTCCCTGAGAGACACTTTTCCTGCTCTGGGCTCTGCTCCTCACCTGGGGGTGGCCCATCTTCCCAAGTTTCTGCTCCATCAGCCGATAGGATGTGAGTGTGATGAAGAGGGGCAGGAGGAAGTTGAAAAAAAGCCATGGTGAAGAAGAAGCTGATGAAGTTCCTGCAGGCAGAGGGAGGGAAGGATAATCTCTAGGGCTGCTCAGCTGCCCGCCAAGGCTCAGCCATCTTTGCCCAAGGTTGCTCCCATCAGAATAGTCACAGAGCCTTGGTGCATCGGGACCCCAGGTAATCCCCCTCTGAGCCGGGCTATCGCTTGCCTTGGAAGCCAGGGAGCCAAGTTGAGAGATGCTCGCCTATAGGCTCTGGGGCAAAAGCTCAGCCCTGCTCTCTGTGTGCGCCCAAGCCGGGGCAATGGGAAGCTTGATTCTGGGGAACGTATTTAGAAAATGGAACCAAGAAACAAACCAAGAAGACAGAGAATCCAGGGAGTATTATAGGCAGAGTCTAGGGAAGGACCCACACAAACACTGGAGTTTCTCTGAATTGAGGGAGAGGTGAGCAAGGGGAGGAGAGAGCAGGTGGAATCCCTTGGAACAGAGAGCAATCTTTTGCAGGAAGGAGAGCATGACATTGTGGGTATAAAGAAGCATTTTTCCAAAGGATGGACCCCATTAGGGAAATATCTGCAGGGAGTACCCTAGAGGGGCATGGACCATGCCCGGTGTTGTTTCCTGGGGGGTAAGCCTATGAGTTTCCGGGGGAATGGCCTCAGGGGCACATGCTTCACGACTATGAGTCGATGTGGAAATCAGAGGGATGCAATGGCACTCAAGAGGAGTAAGAGGTGGCAGAAGCCTCCTAACCAGCCCCCAAGGGGGCACTCAAGGGGGTAGGAACTTCACACTCAAGGAGTGTAGAGCTTCAACTTCTAATCATTTCCCAAGGCTGCCCCTGGTTAGAACCTCGGGTTGGGTCAGGCTCAAACACATGCTTCATTTCAAGTCTGTTTTTTTTCCATGGCTTCACTTTGCAATTGACTCACAACACATCTACCGTGAATTTAGAGCTGATCACTGAACCACTCACATCCAGAACATGAGCACACAGGAATTAATGAGAGCTACATCCAGAACATGTTCACACAGGAGTTAATGAGAGTCAGAGGACAGCTGACTGCCCTGAAGTGGGCACAGGATCTAGGGGCACAGTGGCTGAGAAGCAACATACGTTGGTGATTCCAGGTCTGTGTCTCTGTTAGTATAGCATTGTCACACTTGGCCAGCCACAGGGTGGGCTCTCCCCTGCCCCTTCTGAGTGCTTGTCGGTGGGTCTCATGACTGACTCTCTTGTCCAAGAAATGTGGACATGGCCCCCTTGGATCTTCGTTGGTGACAGCTAGTCTAAGGACTCTTTCCCATGCAGGGGCGCTCATAGCTGTTCCTGTCCCTCACCTGTCCCTCCTGGAGAAATCCAGTGTGCAGCATGTCCCAAGTGGTTCATAGTCATAGTGGCCCCAGCCCAGGAGGGGCAGCGCTGCCCAAAAAGGCAGAAGAGAGCCACACAAATACCACCAAGACAACGGCCACGTCCCATGCCAGTTGGTAGCCTGCAGAGGACACAGAAGAATGGCTGAGAGCTGGAGAAAGGAAAAAATGACAGGCTTCCCACTCACCAAGAATGGTCCTAACTCCTGGTTCTGACATTCATGAGGGTCTTTGGATGCATTTGAGAGTTTCAGTGGACCTCAGTTTTGTTCTCCACAAAACGGGAGCAGTCCTTACCTCCAAGGCCTGCTATGAAGATTGACACAGGCACTGAATGTTGGCAGCTCATACCAACACTGTGCCACATCCTGTACATGCTCAGGAAAGGTGCAAAGAAGGGAAAAGTGGGTCCCAGGCAATTTAGGGGAAGAGGCCTGGTCAGGGCTTTAGGGGCGAGAGGCAGAGTCTGGACTGGCCCTATCTCCAGCTCCGGAGACCCTCTGAGAACACACAGCACAGGGGTCGGGACTCCATCTCTGTGGCAACTCCAGGGCACCTTCTGCTGTGGCCAGTCCCACCCTCTGATGTGCCTCCATGTCCCTGCACCTATGTCTGCCTCAGCCTCATCCATCTCCTTCCTTTCCCTTCCAGTGGGCAGGGACCCTCCCGTGGGCCCTCCTGGGCCTGGCTTCACAGTGCCCTGCCAGGTGTGGACACATGTCACCTTCCTCTATAGATAACAGCAGAACTGAGGATGGGGCTTGGCGGGGATTTAATAAGGAGAGAAAAATCAATCTCTAATCCCCCCCGACACATCGCTTCCATTAGTCGTCTCCAAAGAGCGTGTGCTGGGGTGTGTCTCCTGCTATGTCCCTCACCACAGTAGATGTTGAGGCCCTATTTTCCAGGTGACACCACTTAGGGGTGGGGATTTGGGGAGGTAGCCAGGGCAGGCCCCTTGGTGGAATCACTACCCTTCAAAGGGGATAAATATATGAAATGTAGAACATTGGCTGAGGAAATGAACTGTAATGAAAGCAGGATGCTGGATTACCCTTTACCCCAGTGTTTAGAGAGGACAGAGAAGGAAAGAACTCAATGTGGAGAAGAATCAGTACTTTTGTAAATCAGTAATTTTGTTAATTACAGTTTCTTAATAAAAGAGAAAAATAATTAAAAAAGGGATAGTCTATGCAACCATTCATGGGATATAACAAAAAATAGTATGAGACTGATATCCAAGGCCAGGCAAAACAGGGTCCAAGAGGACTTACTTATCAATGATTGGAATCTGCCACAAATGCGTGGGGACAGAGAGTAGGTAAGATAGAGAAGGGACCAGTTTGACAATAATAGTTGGAAATGGTAATGCTAGACTAGAACTGAGTATTGAAAGTAGGTAAAGAGATATATATGATAAACCTTCATTGTCTGCATTACAAACCACAATGAAGAGAGAGAGAGAGAGAGAGAGAGAGAGAGAGAGAGAGAGAGAGAAGCCTGCCATAGAGACAGGTTTGGTGGGAGGAAAACTGGGGACACTGGTGTTGGAAATGTGCACTGGTGGAGGAATGGGTGTTGGAACACTGTATGACTGAGACCCAATCATGAACAGCTTTATAACATCTTCCAGTGATATAATAATAATAATAATAATAATAATAATAATAATAATAATAATATAGTCTAGAACTCTCATGCACTCTCCAACCCTCCCTCCTTACCTCCCTCACCCCACAATCATGCACACTGACACCCACCACCCCGCCCCACCCCCAACTGGGAAACTGATCGCCTGCACAGTGTGAACCCCCAGAGACTTACGGGTGCAGTACTGGTGGTAGCGCCCCAGGCGATGGCTGCGCTGCTGCAGATGCTGGCTAATGCCGTCACAAAGCCCTGGAAGCCGTGAGCCTGGCAGCAGTCTGGGTCAAAGTGCCAGCACCTGTGGGAGACACTGGGCATCAGTGACCTGTCCACTCTGACCTACCTGGCTGCTGCTTGGAGGGCAACTTCCTGAATGCTGGTCCAGTTCCCAAGAGGGTTTCATGCATGGCTCCTGCTCCAGCTGGGGCATTAGAGCTGAGTCCCTGGGAGCAGCACAGCCCAGCTGAACCAAAGGGTCTCTCTGACTGTGGACCCCCATCCCAGAGAAGGGAGAACCCCGAATAGAGGGAGAGTTCAGGTCTCTTATCTATAGATGAGGAAACACACACTCAGAGAGGAAAAGGCACTTAGCCAAGGTTGCACAGCAGATGCAGACATAACCAGAGAGTAGAGCTCAGCTCTGCGCTACACCAAGGGTAAGGGTATGAGAGTCAGAAGAGGAGCAGACGGAGCAGGTGGGGCCACTGATTCAGATCCCAAAGTTAACCCTGAGCATGCGTGTGGCCAGGTGGGCTCTGGCATGCATTTGTAACATCTCCAGGCACTACAGCCAGAAGAGGCATTTCCTGTTTTGTAGGCGCTTGAGTTTTATAACGGCAGAGCCTGGCAAGCTACCCGTGTCGTATTTGATATGCCAAATACCAGTAACAATTATAGACCTCATTCCCATGATCTGATGGAATGGTTTGAGGCTCTTTATGTTCCTGGAGCAAGCAGGTGCCCTTTGGCTCTACTAGCATGAGACAGGACATATGGAGATGTTACTGGTGCTTGCTCGAGCAAATCAATGATGAACGGGAAGACAGAGTTTTATAAACACCTCTGACGCCACTGGTTTGCTGATAGTAAGGTGGTAGACACTCATCAAAACTCCTGTGTCCTTTTTGGTAGCACTTCCTAGGTGCTACGCATTATTTTAATACCAAGAGTAACTAGTCAGGACTTGCAACCACCATCTTAATTTGGTTTATGGAAGAAGCCAGAGAGAAGTAGCAAAGCTAAGATTCATCCCCAGGCAGCTGGGTTACAGAGCCCCAGCCTTTAACCCCTATAGGCATTTGGTGAAGCACCAGCTACTCTTGGGCTCCAGAAATCAGCTGGGGTTCTTCAGGGACCGCAGGACTTTGAAGGTAGCCCGGTTCTGCCTGTCCATCCTCTACCTCACTGGCTTCCCCTAGGTGAGAAGAATGAAGCCAGCTAGGATGTCCTGTGCCCAGAGGTCGGGCACCCTGACAGGACTGCAGTGCCCAGGGGCAGTGGAGAGGGGCTGGTACCGAAGGAGGCTGGATGTGGCCGCGATGAAGGCGTTCAAGCTGATCCCGTTGTCAGCCAGAGCCAAGCTCAGCACCAGCAGGTGACTTGGGGGTGCGCAGCTCCGGGCTCTTGCAGAAAGAGAGGATGGTCAGGCTATTGAGGCTGAGACCGCAGAGAGCTGGAGAAAAGGGTGAAGGCTTTAATGAGGGCTGGAGGGACACCGCACCCCACCTCCCCACCCCATTGCAGGTTCAGAACCAAAGGTTTCAGGAATAACGGGTTGGAGGGGTGTCTGCCTCCTTCATGCCCAGTGACCCTGCAGGGCAGCTAAGCTGACAACAGCGACATGGACTGACAGCAGCGACATGGACTGACTGCCCCTCACTTACACCCTGCCCTCTGCAGCTCACAGCACAATGGGAAGACAGACAAGACAGAAAACTAACAAATCGTGACATGGCCCATGCTGAGTAATCATAACAGAAATGTGACCAGCCTTTGAAGCAGGCATTGAGGCATTCATCCATAACCTTCATCTATTTATGCTGGGAACAGAGGCAAGAGATACTAGCTAACATTCACTGCTTGGCACCACGGCTGTGGTGCCTTGCAAGAGACTGTTGGAGCAGAGTCACCTGAGCAGAGCTCAGGTATTTCCCAGGAAGCCCGGCAGTAAGAAGGGCTCGAAAGCAGGTGGTCTCCACACAGTCGAGCTGAATGGCTACTGGGCTCTCAGGTGCTGTGCCTTGACAGCCCCCCAGTCTTGTCTTCCCTCAGCAAACATGAGGAACAAGAAGAACCCTGCTTCCACTACTCAGAGCGTCTTCCAGTACCAGGAGGCATGGAAAAGCATTGTGGGAAAGTGGAACAACCTGTGCCAAGACCAAGTGTAAAATATCAAGGTGTGCATAAGGGACATGAAGGATGCAAGAACCCAGAAGGGAGGGACATGGGCTGTGGCTATCGAGTATTGGCATCCGGGCTCCTGGAGCAGCCTGGCCGCTGGCATTGGTCTCTGCTGTTTGCTGCTGCTCGATGAGGCGATGTATGGATTATTTCTCAGGGTCAGCTTAGACCTATCTGAGGCCAGCCTGATTCCAAGACCTACAGTCTCAGAGAGCATATGAGGGGTTCTGAGTTGAAGGGAAGCATCTCGTGGGCCCAGGGAAACCCTAAGGGAGTGAGAAGAGGAAGAAAAGATGGTGAGGAGCAGTGTTTGGAGAGAATGAATTTAAATCTGAGGATCCAGTTCAGCAACGCCTACCCTTGAACCATCTACCACAGCACTCGGTCTGTGCAGCCTCTGAGGCCAGAGTGAGTCACTGGCTCGTCCCAGGGAGCCGGGCACGAGCCATGTGTCTCCTCAGTCCACCCTGGTCTTTGATGAGTCTTAGCAGGGTTCCCTGGGAGCAGTTTAAACCTCCCAGCCAAAGGGACACAGAAAAGCCTAAAGCTGGTTCTTTGTGCTGGGCATATGATGCCCTCCACGTCCCTCCCTGCCTGGCCCTCCTGGTATCTCTCTCTCAGCGCCCAGCCTGCACGCTGCATCCTTCCGGCCAGTTATCTGAAGACCCCAAGGGTTCAGACACAGGAGCAGGGTTTGGGGACTGCTCTTTTCCAGCTTCCCCGATGCAGCCTGGGCACGGGGAGCCTTCTGGGTCACATGTCTATCCCTGGCTTGCCTGGCTCACCTTCTACCAGCAGCACTGTCCCCACGGTCAGCACTTCCGTTTCCCCAAAGCCGGCGGGCAGGGCCCTGGACTCAGTCATCTTCAGTCTTCTTCCCAGCTGGTCCCGTTGTATTCCAGCTCCCCAAGCCAGACTCTTGCCTTTTAAAGGGCCGTCCCCCATGCAAGCACATGCAGGTGATTATGCTAGACCCTGGGCTCCTGCTTGCTGACTGGCCCCGTTCCCAAATCATCCCTGGGCCCCAGCAGAAGGCACCCATTCATCCATCAAACAGAGCAGCCTTTGTGACACTGGACTGCAGTGCCGCTTCATTCATTTCGGCTTCACGGATCAGGATTAAGGACCCAGGAGCCAAAGAGTGCCAGTGAGAGCCAGGTTAGGAAAGAGTTGCGTAACTGCAGAAGCGGGAGCCAAAGCGGGGCTAGGAGCTGCCGCTGTGCCCGAGAGCTGATCAGGCCCTTCCAGGCTGTAGGCACTGGCGAGCAAAGCGCCTGGATACATGTGCGGGCCATATGGGTACACGTGCTCACCTGTGTGAACGCAAAATGCAATGGGGGAAAAGGGTGAGGCAAGGGGTCGTCTGCTGTCACAGAAAGGACTCAGATGGATCTTGAGGTGGCTTCTGGCACTGTATGTGTCATTAGCTAGCTATAATCCCTGGAGTAACAGGAGACTGTCACTGAGCAGTCTCAGTTTCCTCCCTTTACAGTGGTTCAGAGTCCCCCATTGCCTGTTACCAGTCTTGGTTAGAAAAGTTGGTCATGAGTACAGCATTTGGGACTGTGCTTTCTATATTCTATAGAGCTGCACTTGTATCACTGTCTTCCCATTGTTCATCGATTTGCTCGAGCGGGCACCAGTAACATCTTCATATGTCCTCTCACATGTTTGTGTAGCCCAAGGGCATCTGCTCACTCCAGGAACATGAAGAGCGCAAACCATTCCTTCAGGTCATGGATCTGAGGTCTATAATTGTAACGGGTTTTGGCATATCAAATACGAGAGGGTAGCTTGTGGGTGGGCGGATACTCTTGTAGTAGCTCTCTCATCTCATGCATGTATTGATGAGACAGGATAAGATCAGCTCTTCTGCTAGGTGGAGCTCTGATGAGCTGGGGAGTCAGATGTTGAAAATGGCAGTCATCATGGTGTGGGGGTTTCTTGCAAGGCTCGGCTGGGATGGCGGGCCGGGCTAGGAACCCACCTTCCCTCTGTGTGCCTCATGATCAGCTGGGCACAGGGAGAGCCGGTAGCAGCTCTACCCCATGTCTCTGAGTCTCTGGATCAGGCATCCTTGGGCTTGAAATAGACAGCTGTAGGGTGGGACTCTGACAAGCAGGGCTGATTACCTACAGTTAGTAAAACAAGTTCTATCTGGATTACCCAAGGGGTACCTTTTAAATCAAGTCTTTTTTAGATACATTTATTCAAATGTATTTAAAAATGCATTCAGTTTTTATGCACATAGGCATAAAAAATGTCCACATCACTAGCTTGGGGCAGAGGTGCTGGTGATCTTATAAGTGCCCACTCAAAGCTTGCTTTCTACAGATGAGGCTTTAGTATAAGTGATCTCTGACTTGGGGTCAAATTTAAACCATAATCTAAAAGCTCAGAAACTAAACTCATCTGAGATAAAGGAACCACAGCCCAGAGTGCTGTTAGCAGTTTAGCTAATATTTAGTGGGTGCTTGCCAGGGGTCTAAATGATCTATATGATTCCTATGCCTTCACTTACTACTTTTGAGGCTCAAAACAATTTATAGTTGGTCTAAAGTCACACATGGTCATTCACGGTTGGAACTAGAGCAAAAGTCACATGTCCCATTTTCCTGGGGTTCTGCTCAAACAACAAATCCCAATCTATAAAAATTCATTTCTCATTCGTCTCTTCTCAGTGATCCCCACTCAGGAAGCCTCAAGGGCTGAGCCAATAGTCCTCAACTGTCTCAATAGTCAATTTCCTCCTGGAAGCCTTCCTGGATAATCCAGTTACTTTCTAAGAAGAACCAGAGTGTCTTGCCTGTCCAATTTCTGTCTTGTATTATAGTTTCAAATATATTTCTTTGGTTTGTGTTTTTAAACATCTGCAAAATCAGAAAAGACTTCCGGGAACAAGAGAATACAAAATAGAGGCTGGAGCGATATAGTGCAGTGAGTAAGGCATTTTCCTTGCATGTGGCTGACCTGGGTTCAATCCCCAGCATCCTATATGGGCCCCCAAGCACTGCCAGGAGTAATTCCTGAGTGCAGAGCCAGGAATAACCCCTGAGCATTACTGGTGTGATCCAAAAAGCAAAAATAAAAAGTGAAAGAGAGAGAGAGAGAGAAAGAGAGAACAAAACAGACTGAAATCAAGAGCAGTGTTTAGAAGAGAAGGGAAGGTAGTTATTCCCCACAGAAAGGAGAAAAGGAGACCTGGAAGGTAGAGCAGTGGCCAGGCACTTGCGCTCCACATTCTAACTTCTCTGTGGGCAGGTACCCCTAAGTGCTCTGACCCTGGGCTCTTGTTCCTCACAAGAGGGCCTCTCTTCCCACAGGCTGTCATGGGCTGGGTAATATGGGTTGTTCTGTTTTCAAAAATGTCCTGAGTAAATTTGCATTTCTGTGATTACTGCTGAGGATCGTATCTTTTCATGTGTATGTAGCTCATTTGCATTTCCCCTTCAGTGAATTGTTTGCTCAGTTCCTTTTCCAGTGAATTGTCTTCTTTAATTGTATATTTATCTATACTTAAAAAAGAAAGACGTAAAAGTTTTCTTATTCTAGATAGATAGATAGATAGATAGATAGATAGATAGATAGATAGATAGATAGATAGATAGATAGATAGATAGATAGATAGATAGGTAGATAGACAGATAGATAGATAGATAGATAGATAGATAGATAGATAGATAGATAGATAGATAGATAGATAGATAGATAGATAGATAGATAGATAGATAGACAGACAGACAGACAGACAGACAGACAGACAGACAGACAGACAGACAGACAGACAGACAGACAGATAGATAGATAGATAGATAGATAGATAGATAGATAGATAGATAGATAGATACAAAAACAAATCCTGAGTAGAAGAGACCTTTATCAGGTACAAGGGGGCTAAGAGAGACCATAGTCCCGGTGTACGGGACTCAAGGCCATGTGATCTAAGATCACAGCTTCTAAGTGGGGGGAGGTTGGACTTTTTGCTCTGTTTTGGGTCATACTAGAGAGTGCCCAGAGTTGCTCCTGGTGCTCAGGGGATCATGAGGTGCTGAGGACTGAACCCAGGTCTCCAGCCCATCCACAAAGCCTGTTCTTAGTGATTTCAGCTACCTGTCTCACCAGAGGGCTACAAATGTATCCAGCTAGCTGGTCCTGGGACTTCGCTCATCCAGTGACCCTCTGCTTTCTCTCTGCTCTTTCACTATACGATGGTGCTTCAGGAAGTAATTACCTCCTTATCGGCCCTTATTCGAGGCCTGGCAGGGCTCATTCCGACTTTCCCTGAGCACGATAGCCCTTAACCCATTTGCATTGGTGGGATTTCCAGGTGGCCAGCTCAGCTGGCTGGCCCAGAAACCACCGGTCTTTGGGGCTGCTGCCCCTGGCCCCTCTCCCCTGCCTTGCAGCACGTTGTCCTGTCTGGGCCAGAAGATTTTAACTAAATCCCCTTCACCCAGGAATGGGCGATTCCAGAAAATGCTAAGCGGCTGAGCCCTGTGACCGGGGCTCCCCTCTTTAATCCCAGCCTGTCTATGCTTATCCGATGGCTTCAGGCAGAAGCTGGCTGGGGATGGTGATCCCGTGGGCAGCAGCTGGGCAGGAAGTGCTGCGGGACAGAGGTGTTTCGGATGGGCCCCTATCTGAGCTAGAGAGGAGCCAGGAGCTATGAGGGTGGCGGTGGGCACACTCTGGCTCCTGGCTCTCTGGGGGCCCACCTGGCCCCTGGCTTCTGTCCCTCTCAGTGCAGCTGCAGCCTCCACATCCTGGGTGATGGCAGCAGGACCAGGTAGGCAGCAGGTGGGCTGGAAGGATGGGTGCAGGGATCTTGAACCAGTTGAGGTCCAGGGGCTTGTGTAGGGGGCAGCTGGTGGGCGGGGAGAGCCTACACTGCACTCAGACCCAGGAAGAAAACTGGAGCGTCTCCTCGGAGGTTCCCAGTACTTTAGCACAGGGCACTAGGGCGGGGCATACAAGCACTCCTGGAAATCCTTCCTGGGTCCTCCTTGGGGTTCAGGAGAGAAGCATCCTTAAGAATGCAAAAAAATCCTACCTCTCTCCCCTCCTGCCGTCCCTCCCTCCCTCCCTCCCTCCCTCCCTCCCTCCCTTCCTTCCTTCCTTCCTTCCTTCCTTCCTTTCCCTTTTTACCCCCTGCCAGCCTTTTCCTCAGCCTTTTCCATCCCTTTGTCCCACTTCTCAGACTCACTCCCTTACCTCCCAAGAATTTCTGACCACCTGCCCACAACACCCCCTGCTTCCGCATGGCATGCTCCAGCCCCCTGTAGGTTTCCCAGGCCAGCTCCTAGGGGTTTTGCCTTAACCTCATGGTAGAGGCTCTTCAGAAGCTGGGACTGACCAATCAAGGAAAGCAAGTATGAGGAGCGCATGGCTCCCAGAGAAAGGAGAGACCAGAGGGGGGGAGAGAGAGAGAGAGAGAGAGAGAGAGAGAGAGAGAGAGAGAGAGAGAGAGAGAGAGAGAGAGAGAGAGAGAGAGAGAGAGAGAGAGAGAGAAGACAGACAGACAGTTAAAAATCCAAGGTAGGTGCTGTGGGATCCAACAGGACATAACAGTTTATATTTAAGCCTAGCTTCAAATAAGATCCACACCCAAGGGTCCTCCTGAAGGGCTTTGAAAGCAAGAATCCCCCAAAGGGAAACCCGTCTTGGGGCTTGGCTTTGGGGCCCTGTGTCCAGGTGCAGGCTGGGCCTACCCCCAAGGCCGCGCGCTGGGCGAGCTGCCTCAGGCTGCAAGCTTGCTCAAATCTCCCTCATTTCCTATCCAGGATGGTGCTGTGCAACGACCCCGACATGACCCTGCCGCCAGCCTCTGTCCCTCCGGACACCTCGAGACTGCGCCTGGAGCGGACGGCCATGCGCAGGGTGCCCGGGGAGGCCTTCCGGCCGCTGGGCCGCCTGGAGCAGCTGTGGCTGCCCTACAACGCCCTCAGCGACCTCAGCGGCCTCATGCTGCGCGGGCTGCGGCGCCTGCGTGAGCTGCGCCTGCCCGGGAACCAGTTGGTCACTTTCCCTGGGAGGCCCTCAAGGACGCCCCCAGCTGCGGCTGCTGGACCTGCAGGCCAACCGCCTGGTGACGGTGCCGCCGGACGCCGCGCGCTTCCTGGGAAATCTCACCTTCCTGGACCTCTCCAGCAACCAGCTTCTGAGGCTCCCCCAGGAGTTGCTCGCCACCTGGACTCACCTGCAGACCGGGCCCTTCCTTCCTGGCCGCAGAGCCAGGCTGGTCCTAGGTAAGAGACGGCATCCTTTGCTGGGAAACCTCTTGGTGGACATGGGACCTTAGGCAAGTTACCAAGCCTCTCCAGTCGGTGCCTGGCTCTGTGCTCAGAGTTCACTCCTGGTGCTTCTCAGGGGACTAAAAGCAGCGCAGGCGGGAGGATGGAAGGAATCAAACCGGGGTTGGCAGCTTAAAAAGCAAGACCCTTGACCGCCGCATTATCATTCGGGTCTTCTGGGTCTGGTTTCTTTTGCCCAGAGAACAGAAAAGCTTACCTGCTCTCTGGACTCGAGGGGAAAGCAATGAGAAGCGTGTTGGAGAATTCCCGAGCTCTAGTTCCAAATCAGAGCTCTGTGGTTCACATCCGTGTTCTGATTGGCTGTGTGTGTGTCCTTGGGTAAATGGCTTTGCTTCTCTGTGATCTGGTTCCCATTGGAAAGCAGAGGCTATTAATACTATGTCTCTACAATGGTTGGAGTCCTGGGCAAAGGCAAAAGCGTTTAACATGCCGTAGGCTCAGTGGAAGGCAGACAGGTGCCCCTGCTGTCCAGTCTCAGCATGCTGTCTCAGGCCTGCTGTCCCAGGCCGGCTGTCCAGTCTCAGCATGCGGTTGGCAGCACCTTGGGCCCAGGGGAGGCCACGCGGCAGAGCCGTCTTGCCCAAAGTCACACTCGCATGCTCAGAATGGCTTGTCTGGAGATGGATCAGGAAGGATTTGAAACAGTCCCTTGGGGGATACTGATGAGCTGTTTCAGCTCTGCACTTTTCACCTCTTATCTCAAAGTCTGCTTCTGGGAAATTCAGTTTCCAACAGACTTCAAAGCCTGTGGCTTTCCCTTGCCCATGGAATCTCTTCAGAGGGAGAAGAGGTGGCGCCTGCTTTTTGCACATTGTGCAGACATCATTGACCATTGGCATTCGGGGCACCAAAGGCTTGGAAACCTTTTCCCTGCTCTCATTGAGCATGACCCTTAGCATAGCCTTTAGGAAGAGGCTACAAGCAGAAAAGAATTGCAGGAGGAGAAGGATAGTGAAGTAAAGCAGTTTTATTTTGAGATTCTGAGGAAGGAAAGAGAGAAAATAACACGTTCAAGAAAGAACATGGACTTCTCCAGAGAAGAAAGATTGCAGGGTGGCTCCTAAGTAAAAGAAGTTGAGGTTGGGGCTGCCCTCAGAATGGGAGCGCATGCCCTTCACCTTTGCGGAGTTGCTTTTGTAAGCTGCCCGGAGTTGTTCTTATGGCAAACCTCTGCTCCTGCTGAAACTTCCCTTTCTGGAGGGTCCAGCCTTCTCTGGGCTGGTGCTATAGCCAGTTAGAGTCTTACCAGACTCAGTTCCCCAGTTCACAAAGTAAGTCCGCCTTTTAATTTAGGGGAACTATTTTAGGGTTAGTATTAGAATGACTTTTGAGTAGTATCTTGGTTTTATTAGTTCCCCAGAAAGCGCCAGGTCCTCCCCAATTGTCTGCCTGTTTCATGGGTAATTTTCAACATCTAGCTGAACTCTAAATTGCATTTATATGTTGGTGACACGGGGCAGGAAATATTCTAGGTGTGAGAAAATATAATTCATGAGATAGTGATTTAAGATTCACAAAACATAGAAGGATGCTCAGCCCAGTTGCTAAGGTCAACCAGAATAACCTTAACACAGTGCAGTTTGGATGGGTATTAACATAGCACTGTCCATACTCAGAGGAGTTTTTTGGCTTTGTTTTCCACTTAAGATCACTGTATTACTGTCTTCCCATTCATTATCGATTTGCTCGAGCAGGCACCAGTAACATCTCCAATGTCCTGTCTCATGCTAGTAGAGCCCAAGGGCATCTGCTTGCTCCAGGAACATAAAGAGCCTCAAACCATTCCATCAGGTCATGGGAATGAGGTCTATAATTGTCACTGGCATTTGGCATATCAAATACGACACAGGAGGCTTGCCAGGCTCTGCCGTGCAGGTCGCATACTCTTGTAGTCACCTCTAAATCCACTAAAGAAGACTTTGGAAATATTCAGCTCTTCCCAAATTTCCCTCCAGACTACCTTAGGTATCAACTGGCACTAAATTGTTCACCTAGCAACAAGACTTGGTGATTTTTCTACCAATGAATCAGCTTCATTTTTCAAACTCGATACATCACTGTGTAGGTCCATACTGTAGGTTATTTAACAATTCTTTCTTCATTTAATTTCTAAAAAAATTATTTGGGGTGTTGTGCCACAACCAGCAGTGCTCAAGGTTAACTTCTGGGTCTATGCTCCATCAGGGATCACTCCTGGCGATGTTCTAGGGACCATATGCTTGCCAAACTGGGCAAACTGGAGTCAGCCACATACAAAGAGGTGCCTGAATTCCTGTACTATCTCTACAGCCCAGGTTTTCTCCCTTTAAAGGACCTTTATATTGTTTCCTGTTACTTTCATACCTACGATGTGAGAAAATTCTTTTTTTTTTTTTTTTTGCTTTTTACGCCACACCCCCAGCTCCACTCAGGGGTCACTCCTGGCTCCTCACTCAGCATCACTCCTTGGCGGTGCTCGGGGACCCTATGGGATGCGGGGGTTGTCCTCCCGGGCCGCATAAGCGCCCTCGTCCAAGAGCAAACACCCTCCCCGCTGAGCTACCGCTCCGGCCCAGCGATGTGGAAAAATTCTTGACAATGAACACAAACAAATGTTTCTTGACTTGTGCACACAAACATATGTTTCTATTAACAAGAACTGAAAAATTATAATCCCGTCTCTGCACTCAGGACTTCTGGCATTGCTATGGGGCCAATAAGGGATGCTGGGAATAGAACCCAACTTAGGGGAAGTGCAAGGCAAGTGTCTTACCCTCTGTACTATCTCTCCAGCCCCAAAATATGATCAACTTTTGAAATAAATCTGTATGTGTGACACAGAACTTGACTTTCTGGCCCACTTACTTTTCTTCTAATTCTTTTTAGCCTATGTCAAAGAAGAAACAGCTCAGGCTGCTCTTCACAGCTGGAATCATACAGAAAGCGCCACTTATGCTGGGAGGACAGGGTTGAGGGTCAGGGGTTGTGAAGCATTTCTAGACATTTATTTAACATATTAAAATTATAGCTGAGATACATATTGTGTGACCAGTAGAATTAGTCCCAGATAATATTTGCCAATTTTGCATTTGCCAATTTTGCTTGTATGTACTATGACCTACCCATTGCTTAGAATAATCTGCTTATAGTAACTCTGAAAAGGAAATAATGCTGTAATTTGAGATAAATTAGGCTTAAAGGACTGGAAGGGGCCAAAGAGCTAGTGCAGTGGATAAGGCACTTGCCTTGCATATTGCAGACCCAGGTTCAATCCCCAACACCCCCATAGGTCCCTGGAATCCTGCCAAGTAGTGATCCCTGAGCTCAGAGCTGTGAGTAGGCTTTGTGTACTGCTGGGTGTAGCTCCCCAGTTTTTAAAAGTGAGAATAATTTTTAAAGAGCTGGAGGCAAGATAGTTCAGCAAATAGGGTCCTTGCCCTGCATATGACCGACCCAAGTTCTGTCCCCAGCATCCCTTATGGTTCCCTGAGGCCCACCAGTAATGATCCCTGAGCCCAGGAATAAGCCCTCAACATACCACATGATGGCCCCCCAAACTAAAAATAAATAAACCTTAAAAAAATTAAGGAACTGGAGAGATACGACAGGGATTAAAGCTTGCAGTGAATCCTGGTTTTATTCGTACATGCTCTGCTAAGCACCAGGAGGTGACCCCAGCAACCTCTGATCCCACAGGACCCAAACAACACCCTTACATTGAACCACTGGAGTGGGTGATAGAGATTCACTGAGAGGACTCCAGGTGCCTCCCAAGCACTGCTTGGGAGCTCCCCCAGCATAAAAGGAACTGGACTTAAGGTTGTACAGTTATCAGGACATCTGCTGCTAGCTAGACCTGCTTCCAGTTCTGTTGACTCAGAGCTCAGGAGCTACAGTGACCTCACCTGAAAAGCAGAGGAACTAGGACCCAAAATCTGAATATCAAGGGCTCACCTCTTACTTTCCCTCTTATCTCTCTCTGCAGGGCTACAGGACAATCCTTGGTTGTGTGACTGCCAACTCTATGACCTGGTCCATTTACTGGGAGGTTGGAGCCCAAACTTGACCTTCATCGAGAAGAGGCTGAGGGTGTGCCAGTCCACACAGCTTGGCAGGAGTGGCCTTTAGCCAACTGGAACTGAGGAAGTGTCAGAGTCCAGAGCTTCGTCCGGGGGTGACCAGCCTCAGATCCCCTTTGGGAAGTACAGTCTTGCTGCGTTGTGGGGCCACTGGGGTTCCTGGGCCTGAGATGAGCTGGAGGAAGGCTAGTGGGCACCCGCTCAATGGCTCAGGTATGTGAGTGACAGGGGTGGCTGTGCTGAGCACCCAGACTGGGGTGGGTGTATAAGGGACCTACGTGGAGGTGAGGCTGCCAGGAGGAAGGAGACTGCAGGGATGCGACTCCCATACTGAGGAAAAATTAGAGGGGCGCAGGCGCAGGCAGGCCACACAGACAGTCTCGCGATGCCTGTGGCTCTCAACCTGCCCTATCTGACTCCACCAGCCAACCTAATAGATGCTAGTAAAAGTGACTAAAACCTAATAAAAGTGACTCTTGGGGGCCCAGGGAGGCAGATGGATGCATGAATAGTTCTGGCTTTTCGTTGTAAGATACTTCCTTATGTATTCTGCATTTAAGTTCCTGAGCTGTAAACCTGAAGTCCATATTGCTGACTGACATGAGTTACCATCAATGCAGCCTTTTGTGTCTGAAGTGTCTCTCGTGCATCAGCTCATGGAGCTTCAATGAATCTGATTATCTTATTTTGCATATGAAAGTAAAGAGATTCAGGAAAGTTCCATACTTGTTCTACATCACACAGCTCGGATAAGGTGGATCTGGGAGCAAAATGCACTTTATATTGCCTGTGCTGAGTCCCCGACATGAGCTCTTTTCATCAGTGTAGGAGCTCAGGTCAGTCATCTGAGGCCCTGGGCGGGTTGGCTACAGGCCTTAAGTGACCTAGATTGAGAAACGGAGTTGAGGAGGGAAGAATTTCCTAACACATGACCAGAAAATGTCACATCCTTCCTGATGTCTTCTTTTTCTCCTTTGACTAAATTGGCAAATGTTGTGCTAAGACTATGGGATTTAACTCAATATGATGTAGGTGAACCCCACGGGTGGCTAATGTGGGGGCAGAAGGAGAGAGAGATGGTCGCTTTCTCCCTAGCTGCCTCTGCTGCCCGGGACCCGCTGGGCAGGCTTAAGACTGATAAGGTCTGTAATGAGCCCCTGCACGGTGTGGACCTGAGCCCCACCAGCCCCACGAGATGGTCATCAAGCCACACCTGATGCCTGCATGATCTCTAGGCATGGGAGCTGATCCTCATCACCCGAGATTTCTTGGGGAGCCACGGACTCAGGCTGGAGTGAGGAATTGTTCTTTGGAGGAAATGAAAGTCAGTCCTAGGCCTTACCCAGGGTTTCCTCAGGTTTCTTGTCTTCCTTGCAGAAAAGAATTTTCAGGAGTTGACGAGTAGTGAAGTTTTACAGATTTTATTAAGGGAAGCTTTTAGGACGGGGAAGAAGTAGGGAAAAGAGAAAGTAACGTGCTCAAGGGAGAACGTGGGCTGCTCCAGAGGTGGGAGAGTGAGCCCTGACTGATTTCCCAAAGGGGGCTTTTATCCCTTTGGGTTGGAATGCTCTGGAATCTTCTGCTGGGCCATCAAAGTTTGATGGGGGTAAGGGCTATGTGGAAGAAGGTGGATCCAGCTTCCTCAGGGTCTATAGTTGATTAATGGGTCTTATCAGGTCTTCATTCCTGGTTCCAAATGGTGATAGCCTAATGGCACCAGTTCATTGCCATTCAGGGCCCCCTTCTGTCTGCCTGCCTACATCAAATGTACAAATAAAATTAAATAAGAATAGAATCTAATGCCCTGATTGAAATGGCAGTGGAGCTGGGCAAAGGTGGGCTGAACCTTTCCCAGGGGCTTCTGCCTCTGGCTCACTCCATCTTATGCCCAAGACACCTGCCCACTGCCCCTGAAGGGTTAACTCTCACACCTTGAAGAACACAGTTTGAAGGTCTCAGATTTAGAGGCTTTCTTAAGACTGTCACAGACTGAGCTCCCCCAAATTTGAGCCTAGATGATCTCCATTCCCCTGCTAATAGAAGGAAAGGTTAAAAAAACCCCCATTCCCTCCTTGGGATAATATGCCCATGGTGTGCGCATCTGTCAGGAGGAGGAAGTTGGGACACGTGGACCCATTCATTCTCCCATGTGTGCCTCTTTCCCGCAGTGTACCAGGAAGTCTCCAGTGACGGCACGAGCTGGACGCTGCTGGACCTGCCGGCTGTGACCCGCTTGGATGCTGGTGATTACGTCTGCCAGGCCAAGAACTTCCTAGGATCCTCTGAGACATTTATCTCTCTGGTTGTCACTGAACCCCAGACCTCCACAGAACACATTGGGGGCCCAGGGTCTCTGTGGGCATGGACAGGTGACGGGGAGAATGCCGCTGCTTACAACAAGCTGGTAGCCAGGCATGTCCCCCACCTACAGGAGTCTCCTGTCCTGGCCCTTGGGTCCCCTGTGTCCCACACAAAGGGAGGAGCTGGCCCTGCAGCCTTTCCAGATAGGTGCCCCAGGGGGCACTTGGATGAACAGGCAAGACTCCAGGAGGCCCAGATGGTGAGGTCTCTCAAGGTGGTCGGGGACACTTACCAGAGTGTGACCTTGGTGTGGCGGTCCCCCAGAGAGGAAACGCAACTGCCCTCAGTGTCCTCTACACAGTCTATGGGCAGCGTGACATGCAGCAGATAATCGTGCAACCTGGGAAGACCAGCGTCACCATCCACGGGCTATCACCCAAGATTAAGTATGTGGCGTGCATCTGCATGCAGGGCCTAGTGCCCCGGAAGGAGCAGTGTGTCATCTTCTCCACGGATGAGGTGGTAGATGCTGAAGCCACCCAGTGGCTCATCAATATGGTGGTGATCAGTGTGGCCGCTGTCATCGCCCTGCCCCCCCCACACTGCTTGTCTGCTGTGGCGCTCTGCAGAGGCGTTGTCGCAAATGCCACCATGCCAGGGACTCCACAGAGGCCACGGGCACCTACCTTAACCTGGACAGTTTGGGCCACAGCAAGGACAGCTCCGAGGGACTCTCTGGGCACAGTCTCAGCGAGGCCGACAGGCTCCTCTCAGCCCGTCCCAGCCTGGATTCACAGGCTTTGGGGGCCCAGGGAGGCAGATGGATGAATGAATACTTCTGCTGAGAGGGCTTGCATTCCCCACGCACACAGGTGCCTACACACCTGCTCTTCTACTCTGACTCTGATACAGAAGCCTGTGTTCATTCACTCCCTACCCATGGGAGGACCTGCTTCCCTCATGTACTTGCAACTGATTATAGCTAACATATAGGAAGCACTTTCATGCCAGGAACTAAGCTAAGTGTTTTATAAGCATTAACTTATTTCCTTCTTAGAACACCATAGGCACCACATCATTCTCCCCATTTCCTGGAGAGTAAAGAGAAGGTTTAAGTAAACTTGCCTGTATCAGTCATTTTTTGCTGTAAACAAGTACAATTAGTGGTGGACAGCATAAAGACCTTAGTTTTATGAAACCTATAAGTAGAGGTTGAAAGCAGTGACTCTGCATCAAGCATCTCATTTGGGACCTGGGATGAAGAGTCAGTTGCTTCCCAGAGCAGGTTCCTTTATGCAGATGTCAGAGGGTATTAGAGGAAAGAGCACAAACATGCCAGGCCCCTTAGATTCTTCACTTACAACTAATGCACTGTTGTTTCTACCATGATCTGCCAAAGCAAGTACCAAAGCCAAACCCAACTTGAACATGGCCAGAAATCACATGGAGGTGATGTTGGATCAGGAACTGTTTTGCTGAGCGATGATCTAGTCCATGCTGTTACCCATAATTCCAGAGCTGAGAGTGACAGCCCTGGGGTTCTGAATAAGCAGTCGCCTCCAGTGTTGACTGTACTTTATGCTCTCCTGTACTACATCGTGGTAAAATTTATGCTAACTCACAGCCCTTTCACACAGGTTTCTCTTTATTAATCATATTTGTGCACACATACAAGCACATACATACAATACCCGCACTAAGCACATTCACAGATTCTAACATTCTTTGGGTGCCATTTCACCAAAAGTTTTTTTTCAATTTTCAATCAATTCTGGAGGATTGGATAATGCTCATTTATTCTTAGAATGTCAAGCTAGAGGGATTATACAGGTGACATGTGGATGGTACAATATGCTCAACCTCTCTGACACACAGCCTGCCTCCTCTCCTTTGGAGCTCTCTTCATAATTCTTACTGAAACTTTCCTGGGATTCTGAGGGCTTCTCAGGGACTTTGTTACTCAGTAAGCCACTTAAAAGGGGATTCTAATTCAGTTTGCTGAAATCTGGGCAACCTCTGAGATATCTCTGTGCAGTGGAAGAGATGAGCTTTCCTAGTAAAGTCGCCAAAGGTTTGTTTGTGAGACTGAACTCTACTGAGGGATTACTGAAGATTCTTGGATAAAGAAAAAGAAAAGTTTAGGATAAGTGATGGAAGGAAGCTACTTTCCTCATATTGCCTAAAAGGTTCAATACTGTGTTGAACATTTATTAGGTGTAAACCAGAGTGACACTGTGATTTCTCCTTCCAGAGAGTGAGCATTCCTGGTTGAGGGACCATGTGGTGTTGGGGATTGAACTCAGGGTTTCTGCCTGTAAGGTATATGCTCCAGTCATTTAAGCCACACGCCCCACATACACAGTGATTTCTAAAGGTACTGTATTCACCCTCATATTAAGGACTGCAAGCATATTTATCACTGTATTATATTGTATCCTCACAGAAAACTTTATAGACTCTAGGTTTTTTGATTTAACAGGCAGGAAAAATTGAAGCCCAAAGAATTTTAAAATTATAGATGATGGCAATAGATTTTCTTGTAGTATCCAAGTTGTTTGTAACTTTCAGTACTGTCTCTCCAATTCCATATACAGAAGGTTCACTACAGAAAAGATTTTGAGTGACTGCAACCTGGGATCGGAACCATGAGAGCACCAGTATATAGGAACTTGAAATTTCCATATGTGAGTATAGCTACTGATCTCATATGTTGCAGGACTCCTCTAAGGGCCGCTGCATCTGCTCTGAATTGCCGCCTGCAAATCACTTCGTAGATAAGGGGGTAGTCTAAATGTGGC
Organism: Cryptotis parvus; assembly: GCA_021461705.1. Classification (NCBI taxonomy): domain Eukaryota; kingdom Metazoa; phylum Chordata; class Mammalia; order Eulipotyphla; family Soricidae; genus Cryptotis; species Cryptotis parvus. Next base: position 36,773 of record JAJIBD010034217.1, read on the forward strand.
AGTTGATCTGACCATGTATGCTGTACTAGCTGGTATAAATATTCTCCCAAGCTACCACAATCATCGTGGGACTAGCTAGATCTTACTAGCATATTAGCCTGGTCATGTAGGACCCCTAAGTAATTAGACCAGAGAGAAATGCTGTTTGCTTCCAAGCAAACACGCATGGCTCCCCTGATATACTCAAACGCAACTAAAATACAAAACTACAATGAAGTAGAAGAGACTTGTGAAGGCTTGGAGAAATATTTAACTGGCATTAGTATTAGTCTTTGGTACAGAGACATGCCATCTCAGAAACCCCCTTCTCTACCCTATAAAGGCATTTCCAGGCAGATCTTGGCTCAAAACATTAGCATACTAAAGGGCCTAGGTGAGGTGCAGGGAGGGATTACCTAAGGGCATTTAACCCTCCCTGCTTTCCATAACAGTGGGAGGAAGGTCTAAGTTGCAGGGGTATAAACTAGCCTGTTTCCTCTCTCCGCGCTTCTTTTTGGGCTCTCTCTCTTTGTGAGCGCTCACCCTTCTTGGGAGTCTTGTCGTCTTCTCCTTTTACAAGGCCTTTTACACGTGGTGGTCGCCATCTTGGCCTACACATGGCTGAGGTTCTAGCCTGGAACCCTAAGCACCAGGCTTTTCCTTTTGCTGATTTGTATGCCTGAACCTGTGATAAGTAAAGCCTTTTAAAACTGCATTGGATTCCTGAGTTTTCATCCATTCCTCGGCCGCTTCGGAGGTAGAAGGGAACTCGCTTCCGGCACTGTTGGGGACCCCGCGGAGCTCCCCGACACTCATAGAGGATGCATCTGACTCTAACTTGTGGACTTTAGCCATTGACAAGAGAACTTGTTTGGTTGGAAAATAACAAATTCATTTTCTACATCATGCATTAGTCAACTCTTTTTTTTTGTAACAGAAACCAGAGTAATTATTATAGCCTTTGTTGCTAACACTCAACTCTACTGATGTAGCACAAATGTAGTTAGAAATAATTTGCTAGTTAATGGACTTGAAAGCATTCTAATAAAATGTTATTTATTTAAAAAAAACAGGTAGAAGACTGGATTTGATTTTCATGATGTAGTTTTCTAACCCCCGGCTACATTTATAAAGGCATTTCTGCTGTGCCTTGAAAGATCCAAGACTCTATTCTGATTGCTTCATATATGAGATTGACACTCACCTCCAAATTTAAATTATAGATTCCACAGATGAAAGCAACCATCTACTAAAATGAGCAAGATGTTGTCTTTAAATGCTTGGCTGAGTCTATGAAGATTGAAAAGTATTGGCCCAAAGACAGCAGAAAAACAGACACCTAGTTGGTTTTAATGGAAACCTGCTTGAAGAAAACTAAAAATTTGAGAGCAAGCAAGCAATAACAGTGTGTGTGTGTGTGTGTGTGTGTGTGTGGAGAGAGAGAGAGAGAGAGAGAGAGAGAGAGAGAGAGAGAGAGTTTCCAGTGATAAGTTGCCTTGTTAGTCTGGACAGAACAGCGCCTCCCCATGGTCATATTCATTTTTTTTTTTTTTTTAAATTTTTTATTATACCACCGTGAGACATACAATAACAAAGGTGTTCACAATTGGTTCTTGGTAATACAGTATTCCAGCACCCATCTCTCCACCAGTGCCCCATTTCCACCCCCCAATGTACCCCACCCCCATCCCACCCACCCCCAGGCTGCCTCAAGAGCAGGTAGCCCTGTTTCCTCTCTTTCTCTCTCTCTCTCTGTCTCTGCATCTCTCTCCCTCTTGTTTTACACATTGTGGCTAGCCCTGCAAATATTTAGAGTTTATCACTTAAGTCTCTTTGTGTATATTCAATGGTGAGTTTTAATCTGCCATTACCATTTCACACATTTAGTAAAACACTGGTATCTATTTATATCTTATTAATGAATGCAGTCATTCTATATCTGTCCTTTTCCTTCTGACTAATTTCACTCAGCATGATAGTCTCCATGTCCATCCATTTGCAGGTAAATTTTATAATTTCATCTTTTCTGACAGCTGCATAGTATTCCATAATGTAGATGAACCACAGTTTCTTTAGCTAGTCCCTCTGTTCTCGGGCATTTAGGTTGTTTCCAGATTCTAGCTATAGTGAATGGCGCAGAGTCTTTTTTAAGCTCTTCCAACAAATTGAAGAAACAGAAACACTCCCAAATAGCTTTTACGAGGCACATATCACCCTGATACCCAAAGCAGACAGAGATGTCACAAAAAAGGAAAACTACAAACCAGTCTCCCTAATGAATACAGATGCTAAGATCTTCAACAAAATACTAGCAAATAGAATCCAAAGAGTCATCAAAAAGATTATACACCATGACCAAGTGGGATTCATCCCAGGAATGCAAGGATGGTTCAACATCCACAAGTCAATCAACATAATACATCATATCAACAAAAAGAAAAATAAAAACCATATGATCATATCAATAGATGCAGAGAAGGCATTTGACAAGATTCAACACCCATTCATGATAAAAGCTCTCCATAAAATGGGTATTGAAGGAACCTTCCTCAAGATAATCCAGGCCATCTACTACAAGCCCACAGCGAGCATCTTCTGGGGGCGCGGGCGCGCGCCAAAGGTGAGAGAGTACACATCTCAAGAGGGTAGATCGCGGCAACACACGTAGCAGCATGCGCGCAGGCAACATTGTACCCAGGCAGCTACGGCGCCGCATCATTCTCATATTCATTTTTCAACCTTCCTCTGTATATTCTCTCTTCCCTACTTTAGTCTTATAAAGAAGAGTCTTTCTGAATTGGACTCATAAGCTACTGGAAAAAACAAATTCCCATTCAAACATCTGGGAAAATAAACCATTCCCAATGTAAAATAATAAAATGATTCTCGCTTATGTATTAGTCTTTATGTGTATGAGCTGATTAGTGTGAGTCAGTTCATGAAAACAATCAAAGACCAGGGAAAAGAATCTCTGGTCTCCCAATGCTGATGATCAGTTGCACTCCGGTGATCCTAAAGTATACAAAACCCTAGAAACCTTGGTTTTCCCTTAACTGCAAAATGATTGTAACCCTCTTGCCTTAGGTAGAGGGTAATGTCTGATATCATTATCTGCAGTGGTATGTCTAAATGAGAGAATATGAAGAGGCATTAAGCTCTCTCTTTACCCACTAACCTATGTGACAGATAGCAGACCATATAAGACTTTTAGGCCCAGACAGAAGACAGAATAAGGCGCATCTCAGAGCCCAGAGAAATATTCCTATCAGGCAGGGCTCATATGCCCAGACTGACTGCAGGACTAGGCATGGATTTTATGCTCAGACAGACTGCAGGACAGCAAGAAGCTCAAACACAAGTTAGTGGTTATGCCTCAAGGCTAAGGAAAGATGAGATGTCAGGGAATCAGTGGGATATAGTCTGAGAGAAGTCCGGTGACAGACTGGGATAAACTGGGAAAGCATAAACTGAATATAGAATGGCATGGGGACAAGGTCAGACCACCATACACTGGAAGTGAGCAGACAGCAAGGGAGAGGACTTTGGATGTACATTGGATCAGGCGTGGAGAGACAGGATGAGTGATGTTGCACATGGATACAAAGGACATTGGAGAGTCACACTCATGTACTTGAACAATACAGTACACTCTAACTTTTCCTAAAAGAGAGGCAAATAGTCATGTATTTTTCAGATTGCATACAGTCTTTGCCTTTTTACAAGGAGGCTAATCATAGAAATTATGTTCTATAAAGTGGATACAGGTTACTAAAACTAGGATACCAATTATGGGACTCAGTGAATGCATATTTAGGAGATTGGAGCTGCCGTTTTTAAGTTTTACTATCCTATAACTTAGTAGAGGATACAATCAACTTCCAAGGACTCCCACATAATTGCTTGCAAAGACATTGTCATTAGGTAAAGTTAGCGTTATAATGTAGTTACAATCTTTACATTTCAGTGGCATAACAGAAAAATGTATTTCTGCTCTCACAACATCTACCTGCTTCAGGGGTAAATATAAGTAAATGCTGAGGCAACAGGCGATGAGGTACTACCAGGAGAACCACTCCCATGCCGGCTGGAAGAGCTGCTCAACTCCACCTTCTACCTCTAGCCCACCGATTTCACGGGCACCTGGTTTCTTCCTGGGGCTGTGGACAGGATGAAGATGGACGAAGATGAGCATTTTGCAGCGTCTACCGAGTTCCTTGGGCCATGTGCTTCATTCTTTTAATGAATCCTTTGGACTCGTTCTCCACTGGGACTTTCTTCCACGTCCTTTCAGCAGCCAGATGTTCTGGGACTCAGAGCTAAGCCCAGGCTGGAATCGTGGGGAAAGTTCTGACCTGGTCTATGAAGGATGCTCAGAAAATGCCTTGCCCAAATGGCAGCCAACCTCCTTTTCATTTTCTTAGCTCCACCCAGCAGAGGAGCTGATCACAAGCCCACCTCACATGGCTGCTTTAATGCTCAAGATTAGAGGTGACTACAAGCATATCCTACCCGCACAACAGAACCTGGCAAACTACCCTTGTTGTATTTGATATGCCAAATACCAGTAACAATTATAGACCTCATTCCCATGACCTGATGGAATGGTTTGAGGCTCTTTATGTTTCTGGTGTGAGCAGATGCCTTTGGGCTACACTAGCATGTGACAGGATGTATGGAGATGTTACTGGTGCCTGCTCCAGCAAATCGATGAACAACGGGAAGACAAGTGATACAAGTGATTATATTTTGACTTAATATGTAAGTAATGTATAAGACCTTTAATCTAAGGAAGGACTGTTTTGCTCAGGAATGAAGCTAATGAAGTCTCCATCACTTGGAACATCAATGATTACTGCAACAAAGGGAAAGAAACTGCAGAATGATCTGGGGAACCACTTTTCTGGAGGGCTTGCTTGGGCCTCCAGCAGCCATTCTCACATATGCTTAATATGGAGGTGCAAGTTTAGCACTAGGCAACCATGGGGGTTACCAGTGTTACACCCGGTAGTACAGGGAGGGTGTTGATGTGACTCTGGGGATCAAGCCTGTGGCCTCATACACACAAGTCATGTCTTCTAGCCCTTTGAGCTCCCCTCAGTCCCTGTCCATTGTGATTTTAAACATTGTTTTGAATAATTTTTTATCACTAAATGAATGATGTCAACCAACATTTTCAAAGGTATTTGGAAATTCCATTTTCTGTGTGACCACCATTGGCACAGGTAGCCAAAGAAACCACCTTAGACATACCTGACGAAAGAGTGAGGAAAGAGAACCAACTTGAGAAAAAAGGAAGACAACGTGTCTGTTTCCTAATATATTGCCTAGTTTTTATATAGCTCCCATATTCTGTTAATAGTGGGTTGACATTTTCCAATTGAATAGATAGGGCATTTTTATTAAGATTCCATTAAGACAAGTCAGGGAACTGCTTTCTGAAAGTCATGTATATCTAACCATTTTTTTAAAGTACATATAAATTCCTTTCCCATGATTCCTTTTCTACTTATAGATAGTAGCCAAGTTACTGGGAAATATTCTGTATAAAAAGATAGGGATATTTTGGACCCTTTCCCATAACTGCTAAATCTCTTAAGTTTTGGGACTCAAATTAAACTAGGTACTTAAGACAAAAGATACAACCCTAGCTAACCTTGATTGCCCTGATGTCCTTCTTTAACTGACAGCATAGCTATTGCTTAAGACTAGAAGCCAAATAAAGAATCCAGAGGATGAGGGGTCAGGAGAGGAGAAGGAGCAGGGAATATGTAGCCTGAGTGAGCTCAGTGATCGTATACCAGGGCATGTTCTTCTCAAGATTTCAGTAAACCACTGGAAAGGTGGATTTCGCTGGATTCATTTGCAGAGATACTAAATGAACAGAAAGGAAACAGGGAGACATAGGCAATTATGCCCTTATATTTGGGAGCAAGATGGAATTTTATTGGTAGTTTGTAATAATCATGGGGAGTCTTTGGGAGTGCAGTACTCCTTGTAGCTGAGTACCACCTCATTCCTGGAAGAGGACCTCAGAAGTGTATTTTCATGTCTGTCACAAGTTTTGTATCCTTACATTCTTATTTTGAATTTTACCTTAGTAAGAACATTGGAGATGTAGCCAGATTGAAGAATCAAACTGGAAACTCCAGTGTGTATATCTGATTTGAATGGAAATCCTGGAGTGTAATCAGCTTACTTGGTGACCCATTTCCTCCCCACCGCAGTGGCTAGCTTCTAAGCATATTTTCTTCACTGAGGCATTTTATAGGGTATAATGTATGTTATCAACCTTACAGGAACCCATGAAATTTAAATATTTATCAAGAAGAAGCTCAAATATCAGGGAAATAGACTTGGTTGCTCTTAAGAATCTGTAATATTTTTAATGAGGCTGTAATAATGGGAGATGAATTAAAATTTTAATGCACACCTACTATGCAGTAGGCATTTTATTTTAGATAATATCAACACTTTTTAAAAAATACTATGAGGTGTCTACTTATGTCTTCCCTTGCGCAAAAACTCATAGAAGTTAACAGCTTCCCAAAGATATCAATACTAGAAAGTAATGAGACCTAATGAGAGTCTATCACAGTTTTTCTTATCACTACAGTCTTTGCATCTAGAAATTATACGGCTTAGAGCATATGATTAATAAATATTTATTAAATGAACAAAGCTTGGAAAAGCAAGTATCCAAATTTTTTTTTCTTTTTGGGTCACACACTGCAATGCTCAGGGAATACTCCTGGCTCTGTGCTCAGGAATTATTTCTGGCAGTGCTTGGGAGACCAAATGGGATGCTGGGGATTGAACCCAGGTTGGCCGCATGCAAGGCAAATGCCCTACCTGCTGGACTAACCCTCTGGCCCCAGCAAATATCCAAATTAACCTTTTTTGGGAGTCACACCCAGAAATGCTCAGGGGTTTCTCCTGGCTCTGCACTCAGAAATTACTCCTGGCAGTTCTCAGGGGACCATATGGGATGCCGGGGATCGAACCTGGGCTGGCACAGGCTGGCCGTATGGAAGGCAAACGCCCTACCCGTTGGGCTATCGCTCCGGACCCTCCAAATTAACTTTTATTTCACCTTAATATATAAGCTATTAGCTTGTGTCTTATGATACTTGGTCATCTTGAAAGTTGTGAGGTAGATCCAAGAAGCTTTACTCTCTAACTTTGAACATCCAAGTGGCAAATCAATCTGTTAGTGCAGTTAAGATATGATATTTAGATATTAGGGAGAGCAACTCTATTTCCTGCTGGGGGAAACAATTATGTACCTATCATCTATGTTTACAGAGAATCAGTAAACAGTCTAGGTTTCCGGAGTCAATTGAGACTGATGAAATATAACGGAATCTGGCCCAATGTCCCCAAACTATATGCTCAGAATAGCATTACCTGGTTGTTCTCAGAATATTTTGTATAAAATTGATGAAAGTTTCAGGACTGAACTGAACATCTAGATTAAAGTTTCTTTATGTTTTCAAGAACAAAACAAAAACTTTCTCACTTAGATTGAGAAACATAGATCTTTTATGAGTTTTTATTTAGCTGGTGATCCCACAGAATCTCACAGAATTCTGGATTTCACAGAATCAAGGGACATTTTCACTGCAGTGATGACCTACATCACTATGGATTACAAATAATAGGATTTTCTGTGAAAATCTGGGACAGTACTTACTCAAAACCTGCAATGTAATTTCTTACAGAGAATATGGCTTCTCGCTATTTCCTGTTAGTTCTGATCTTGCTGGATTCGCATGCAATCAGCCATATTGTCTGCCTGGATGTACCTGCTCAGAGGCGAGTTTTAGCAGGTGTGCTCTACTGGCAATATGCCAGATGGTTTTATAGGAAGAGGCTTAGGAGGGATGGTTGATGTGTGGTGGAAGTGGGCTTAGGTTTCACAGAAAATCAGCCAAATATCCATGAGACTCATTCTAGTTGATACAGAATTTTAGTGGGCATTTAACTTCAAATGAGTAATGACTTTATTTTCCTTCTAACTCTTGCATATAGTAGCAGGTTTTGTCTAATCCCACTTCCAATTTCCTATTTTCACTTAAAATATTTTCTGAGTTCTTGCAGGACTCTGATGTGCATGTCCATCTCTTTAGAGATGATTCCAGGGAATCTTTCTAAAGAGGTCAAGCAGGTGAGAATTGAAAATTCACCTTTATTTGAACTTCCCAAAAGGGTTCTCCCAAACATGAGAACTTTGGAATATCTCCGGCTTAACTTTAACAATGTCACCGTGATCCACTTAGAAATCTTGGAACATCTGTCAGAACTGAGATTGCTGAGACTGTAGGGCAACCAACTCCGTTCAGTACCACGGACAGCGTTCCATGCCACCACCCCACTCTTATAGGTGCTGGATCTCAAGGACAACAGGATTGATGGACTCCCTGAGCTCGCTCTTCAGTTCTTGGTCAACTTGACATATCTTGATCTATCCTTCAATAGGTTTATGGTTGTGACCAGGAGTGTCTTATTGAACTGGCTGGTCTACCAGAAACGCCAGCAATCTGGCTGTGGGGCTGAGATTCTCTCCGGCCTGATACTTGCTTTTACATGATAATCCTTGGCTATGTGACTGTTGCCTAAGGGATTTTGCCCAGTATGTCAAGTAGCCTCCCAGTCATCCTGGTGAATCCGTACGTGATGTGCCAAGGACCCCTCTCCAGAGCAGGGCAGGTTTTTCATAAAATTGAGCTCAGTGTTTGCACAAAGCCACAAATCTCAACCTCTAGTACCAGTGTGACCATTCAGGATAGACATAATGTGACCCTGACATACTCGGTACAGGCCAACCCTTCAGCAACCATCACGTGGACCTATCCTCTGAGGGAATTTGATGGTAAGCTGTGTGTACCCTTAACATATCTGGGGCTGTGGGGAAGTCTGTAGCAAACTTTAATAGGGAAGTTCTGAATTGGAACAATTATGAATAAGATATATATGGTACTGGGACATATATGAATTATACTCCCAGAACAGGGAATATTTTAAGATAGTATTTTATTACAGGTGTTTTTATTTTTTTATTTACTTTTCATTTCACTGTATCACTGTCTTCCCGTTCATCATCATCGATTTGCTTGAGCGGGTACCAGTAACATCTCCATATGTCCTGTCTCATGCTAATAGAGCCCAAGGGCACCTGCTTGCTCCAGAAACATAAAGAGCCTCAAAGCATTCCATCAGGTCATGGGAATGAGGTCTAAAATTGTTACTGGTATTTTGCATATCAAATACAACATGGGTAGCTTGCCAAGCTCTGCCGTGTAGCTAGCATACTCTTGTAGTCATCTCTAAATCCAGCATTTATTGATGAGCCGCGCAGCCACAAGCGGCCGCGAGCTGGGCTGTGATAGGCTGGTTTGCTGGGTGGAGTTCTGATGAGAGGGAAGTCCAGATGTGGAAAATGAGAGGGAAGTCCAGATGTGGAAAATGGAGGCCCTCATGGAGGTGGGGGTCGTCTGGCTTGTTGCAAGGCTCTAGAACCCACCATCCCTCCTGGGTGCCTCGTGAGCGGCTGGGCACAGGGAGAGCCAGTAGCAGCTCTGCCCCATGTCTGTGAGTACTTTTCATTTACAGCTTGTTTTATTTTATTTTGGTGGGGGACAGCTCCCCAGTAGTGCCCAGTGAGACCAGGAACCATTCCAAGAGATTTGTGGTTAACTGTAAAATAGTTTTGTTTAGGAAATAAGAGAGAGAAAAGGGGGAATGCCATAAACAAAAAGGATTATATACCTCATGTTGGGATGCAGGCAATTCCAAAGTGAAATGCCTATAGATACTTAAATAGTTGTGTAGATATCATTATAGGCCATATAAACATATAAAATATGTGTATTGGGATTGTATTACATACTTTATAAGTATTATTGAATTGTATATTAGCAGAAATAGTGGTATGCTTAGGGCTTACTCCAGGTTCAGTACTCAGAAATCATTCTAGTGATGTTTGTGAGAGTTATCCAGTGTCAGGGATTGAACCCTGGTTAACTATGTAGAATGCAAGCACCCTACCTGCTAGGCCACTTTTTCTGACTTCACATAATATATTTTTGTGCAGTTGTTTTAACATATTCCAATTTAGGAATACATAACTGAAAGCAGTTATCATATCATTTGATTCTTTAACATTACTTAATTTTAAGCAAGCAGATGCCATTGGGCTACACTGGCACGTTATAGGGTAAAATGGAAATGTTACAGGCGCCAGCTTGAGGAAATCAATGAACAATGGGATATCTAGTGATCTAGTGACTTAATTTTAAAGATTTTAATTAAAAATTTAGTTATTTACCATTAATTTACAAACCTGAAAATTTCAGAGTATAGTTTATATGGAGAGAAAACACGTATATGTTACTAAGCACATATGCATAAGCCTCATTGCATCTATGACCTATAATCTGGTGCTATTTCTATGATGAGCTCACAATATTTATTGCACAAGCATACAGTGTCAAGAGACTTTTCAGAAACTCTAGTAGAAGACTCAATAAGACCCAGAGAGTTTGGTGGAAGTTGCTAATTAAGTTGAAATAGTTTTCAGAGCTATTTTTGATCAACTTTCAGCATGATATAGTAGTGAAATTTCGCTCCCAATTTCCACTTCCTATGTATAAAAATTGGGTACTTTCTCAATTTCTTTCCTCCATGTGTATAAATATTTACAAGGTTGCTGAGGCAAACACCTAGCAAAACTATATGCTATATAAATCACTGCCACTTTTATTTATTTTTTTACATTATTTAATTTTTTAAACAATTACAAAAATGTTCATGTTTGATTTCAGCCATACAGTGTTCCAACACCCATCCCTCCACCAGTGCCCATTTCCTACCACCAATGTCCCCGATTCCCTCCTCCCTCACCTAGCCTGCCTCCATGGCAGGTTCTCCATCTCTTTTCTCTCTTTTTCTATCTCTATCTTTCTCTCTTCCTTCTCTTACATATTATGGATTGTAATACATATACTTATTATCATGTGTATCTTTCTGCCTGCATTTTATGCTAAGTTCTATGTGGTAATAGACTTACGACTCACTGCCACTTTTAACACCAAAATCTGGCATTGCTGGGCTGCTGCTGTGTGACAGAAAGCAATCTCTCAGAGTTGTTTGTTGTCTTTCCATGCAGTATCCTCCATCCTGCAGAGACGCTGTTCTGTCTTAATGGTTCATACCAGCTGCTCACTTGTTAGGGCAACTACACCTGTGTGGCCTCCAACCCCATGGGCAGGAACACTAGTTGTCTCCCTCCATGTCCAGCCCACCCAGGCTCTGCCTGCACCCCATCCTCTTTCTTCCTCCCTTGACCTCCAAGTCATTAAGCAGGCTGTGTGCGGGATCCAGCTGCAGTGGCTTGCGGAGGCTGATACTCCGGTGACGTGGTCCACCCTCTATGTGGCATCAGAAGAAATCCCCAAAGAGGAGGTGGTCCACACTGATCCTTCCCATCCCCTCCTCTTTCCTCCTTCCTCCTTCTCTACCCTGAACTTCTGAACTTATCACCTAGTCTCAAAACGAACTCCTAAAATTGAAGATAAGTTTACTATTCAGACCAATTACTTCCTCATTTATTCAAGTTCTCATTTATTGTCTTCTGAGCATTAGGGGGAAAAACCTTATGTTGGCAAGGGTGGGGCAATACTTAGGGGACTTGGGGTCAGTTTTCCCAATACTCTGACATCTGGGAGAGAGGGCTCAATGTCAGTCCGTAATGTGACAACTCAGGTCCGGTGGGACCAGAGTGCTGGGTGCCAGAAAAGCTGGAAGTGCTGGGGGTGGGTGGAGATGCAATGCTAGGATTTAAACTTGGGTCCTTGCGCATAACTGAGCTTGTGCCCCTGAGCACTGTTATCTTTGCAGCTCCTCAAGACATTTTTGTAGTGGTAAAATTCAGTTATAGCAAATGTGGAGACACTCTCATTCCCCCAGCCCTTCAGTAAATTTTAATCCTTTTATCATTTTCTAGTCTTATCTCACCTATTACTTGCCCTCAACATTTTCTAAGAAATTGAAATATTTAATGTCGAATACCAGTTTCACAGCTATCCTCTAAATACTTCAGGTTTTGGGGTTTTTTTTGTTTTGTTTTTTGGGTCACACCGGCAATGATCAGGGGTTACTCCTGGCTCTGCACTGAGGAATTACTCCTTGCGGTGCTCGGGGGACCATATGGGATGGCGGGGATCAAACCCAGGTCAGCCGCATGCAAGGCAAACACCCTACCCGCTGTGCTATCGCCCCGGCCCCCAATACTTCAGTTTTAGCTTTTCAGTAGTTCTTTTAAAAATTTAATAACATCAATTATGCTGTCATAACCTAAGAATATTTTTTGTGTGTGTGTGTGTATTAGGGAAAAGCGACAGCACAGCCAATATGGTATTTGCCTTGTACCCAGTAACCCTGATTTAATCCCCTGTCATCCCATATGGTCCCCAGGCACTTTGAGGAGTAATTCCTGAGTGCAGAGCCAGTAGTAACCTTTGAGCATGGCTGGGTGTGATCCAGAATAGCTATATATGTATATATCACTGTATCACTGTTCTTCCCCTTCATCATCGATTTGCTGGAGCGGGCACCAGTAACATCTCCATATGACCTGTCACATGCTAGTAGAGTCCAAGGGCACATGCTTGCTCCAGGAATATAAAGAGCCTCAAACCATTTTATTAGGTTATGGGAATGAGTTCTATAATTGTTACTGTATTTGGCATATCAAATACGACATGGGTAGCTTGCCAGGCTCTGCCATGCGGGTGGCATACTCTTGTAGTCACCTCTAAATACAGCATTTAGTATATATACAATTACATATACACACAAAATTATATGTGTGCACATAAATGCACAACTCCTACACAGCGTGGGTGTGGGCCCATACCAAATATATAGCATATATGTGTATATACATATATATGCATGTATATGCTAATCTATATATGCATATGTGTATATATGTAGTGTGATTGAAAATTTGGTCACGAGGAATATCCCACGATACACTTTGAAGAACAGTGGTTAGATCAAAGTAAGGACTTGATAAAATATGCTTCCTTCCATGGGATCAAAGGTCATCCAAAGATTTTGGGGGGTTGAGTAGTTTTTGGTGGCCTGGGACTATGCTGAAAGCAGGAGTGACATTCTGGCCCCCACTCTGGCACAGAGCTCTGTGGTGGGCATGAAACTGAGGGAGCAGGAGAGAAGGTTATGTAACAGAAGCGTCAGAGCAGAAAGCCAACAGACTGATGAGCAGGGCAAAGTTCAGTTGTGTCTATGAACAAGAATATTTTAGGAAAAGAGGGCTGGAGCGATAGTCCAGCAGGGTAGGGCGTTTGCCTTGCTGGCCCGGGTTCGAACCCCGGCATCCCATATGGTCCCCTGGGCACTGCCAGGAGTAATTCCTGAGTGCAGAGCCAGGAGTAACCCCCTGAGCATTGCCAGGTGTGACCCAAAAAAAAAAAAAAAAAAAAAAAAGAAAGAAAGAAAGAAAAGAAACAGGGTCTAGAGAGCTTCTGGAAATCTGATACCCTAAAGCCCTTACATTACCCTAAATGCTTTTATCTCCTGTGTAAACATGCTTGAGGCTCAGATCAATTAGGTAATAGGACAGGGAGGATGAAAGTATAAACTCCGGATCCCAGTTTCCTGGATTTAAATTTGGACTTTTTTTTTTTTGGCCCGCCGCAGCCCCAGCACGCCCCCGGCCCGCCCCCCCTGGACTTTGCTTCTTATTGGCAGTGTGACACTGAGCAAGTCACACTATGTCACACTGCCAATGTGTCACAATTTCTGTATTGTAGTTTCCTCATCTGTTAATTGAGAATAATAATTAAAAAAATAATAATAGTAATAATAATGCCTGTTTTATAGAGTTATTCTGATAGATATATAAGCATGTATATGTAAAACCATTGAACAATGGCCAGTACATAAGAAATTCTCATTATTATCATCATTTAAGGCATCTATGTCCTTTTGCAGGATATTTGGGGTAGGAAGGGTTAGTTTGGGCCAAAACCACTGTGCTCAGGGCTTACCCTGGCTCTGTGTTCAGGGATCAATTCTGGCAGGACATAGGGCACTATATGTAATGCCCAAATTGAACCCAGGTCAGCAGCATGCAAGGCAATTAGTCCTTGCATATTTAATTCCATAGGGACCATATGGGATACTGGGAATTGAACCTGAGTTGACTGTGAGCAAGACAGGCACCCTACCACTGTACTGTCTCCCCCATCCCTAATTTTTCACATTTGTTCAGGCTTGTTAGGACCTGAATTCCTCACACCTAGAAGTTCCAATATAGACAGATTATTCAGATCTTGTCTTATTAAAGGAATAATTAGTTATGTTAATGAATAAAAGGCACATTATTGGATCTCATTCTACCAAATGAATGAAAGTGCATGTAGTTGAGAGTGAATGTATTACCAGGTAGGTGAAATGAGATGCAAGCTAATGTAGGTACATGACTACACCTTTTTTCTTTGTTTACTATTTTTTATTAAAACACTGTAATTTACAGATATCTTCACAGTACAGTTGAGACAAGCATTCATTGTTCAACACCAGTCCCACCACCAGTGTGTTCCTATTGCCACCGAAGGTTACCACCTCCCATCCACTCCCTTTCCCCACACTAGCTCCCCTAGCTGGCTGCAACCACATTGATGATGGCAACATATATATGGGAAAGGTCCTGTTAAAGACCTGACCCTAAACTGGGTGGTTTGGTTAACATGGTTTGTGGCTGCTTTGCAGCACACCACAGGAAGAAGCTGTAGTAGTTGTGCCTCTGGTCATGGTTCCTGGAGTCACTGATCAGTACTGGCTCATGGTCGGTTAAGAAAGGCAACTGTGCAACTCATAGTCACACCCATTGGGTCATTGGAGGTGGGGGGGGGATGAGAGGAGGGACCTCAATCCCTGCTCCCAGCCTGGTCAGCACACTCACAGCAACCCACGTGTTTGCTGGTCCTAGAAGCGACGATGAAACTGGCCAGGGAAGGAGCCAGTTTTCCCCTGTCTTTGCTATGCCTACACTTTCATTGTCGGGGCCCTGGCCAGCAGCCCCCCCATCACTCTCTCTCTCTTTGATTTTTCAACCACATCCAGTGATGCGAAGATGCTGATTCCTGTCTCTGTGATCAGGAATTACTCCTGTTGGTGTTACAGGGACCATATAGGATGTCAGGTATTGAACCCAGGCTGGCCTCATGGAAGGCAAGCATCTTACCCTCTGTACTATCTCTCCAGCCCTAACTTTGGTGTCTTGAACACATTCAGAACCAGGATTCAGACCCTGGGCTGCTATACTTTAAAGCATTATGCTCTCATTTGATTGGGAAATCTAGACTAAGTCATAAGAAAAAAAACACCGAGTGGCAAATATCCTTGCATCCCATCTATGGATTGTGCGTCTACATCTATATTCTTAGGGCCCAGGCTTAGAAGACCTGCTCCAACCCATCAACCCTGCCCTGCAGCTCTTCCTCTTGAAGGCTAACATTCCAGTTCAAGTCTGACCCCATGTACTGAGTGAGCGCTCAAGGCCCAGATCCCCACCACTCCTGAGTACAGTGGAATGTGGCCCAGCTCACTGGAGATTGGAGGAATCCTCCAGAACTGTAATAAAGGCTGGTCTCCCTGTTTGGGCTGAACCCTCTTTGTCTCAATGTGGATTATGCTGGCAATTAGGCACTTTCCCCCTCTTTCCAAGAGCAAGAACTCACATGTCCCATGCTCAAGATCACCTCTACTTTGGTTCAAGTCTTGGGGGCTTATCCAGGAGTTTAGCCCCTCACCCCCAGCCCTGGTCCCCAGCTTCTAGCCCAGAAGACTTGATGGCCATTGTCACAGAGATTATATTCTATGTTGCCTCCAAGCCCACCCCAGGTCTCCAAATTCCTGGCCTCTTGTTGGATCAGGTTGGTGTATAAATAATTCTCACACCATATCCTTTCTCCCATGGTGGCCCCATTTAGGCTTGATCTAGTTAAAAGCAAAGTCCAGTTCAAGTCTATGGTGGCCACACTCATGGACCGTAGAAACCAAAGAGCAGCTCTAAAAGAATGCCGCTGTTATAGGTGTTCAGGTAGAAATTTACATCCCATTTTGCAGAATCTTGCATCAGATCTGGGGGAGGGGGCACATGTTGTCCAGTCAAGGCTGAGCTGGACTGTCAGAGATACAGGCCTCCATGGGGCAGCTAATATGAAACGAAGCAGGATATCAGCTTGGTCTTCAGTTAATAGATTTTATTTACCATTTACAAAAAGGTTGATTGCATGCAAACTGTAAAGATTCCGTACTCCCAGGGAAAGGCAAGCACGATCCAGTGCAGCTCTCCTGAAATACAGAAGCAAAATACCTGGTTGTTCACTTGGGGTTCCTGGCTTGTAAAAGCCCTCCTCTTAATACTCTCTGGTTGGGGGCTGCAGAAACCCCAGCAAGGAGCCAACACACTGACACAACTGACAAACAGCCCAAAACATAGGCCCAGGAATCAGGAAAACCCTATGAAGATAATCTCTTTAAATGAAATCACCGACATTCTAGAAGGATTATTAGTGAGTTGAGTGAAACGAAAAAAAACTGGACCCCCTCTCTCTCTCTGTGCATAATATTAGTTTTTTACTTATAGTAGGTTTCCTTAAAGTCAGGCAGAATTTCTTTGCACTAAATTCTGAGACCTACATGTCTTCTCTCCTGGGAGATATTGTTACAAGCTGGCCAGGTTCCAGGTGCCCAGCTAGAGAAAAAAAGCTGGGGGGTCCCCAGACCAGCGCCTTGCTGCCACTCTCTGTGTGGCCTTGAACAATCACTCCTTTCTTGGAAACTCATCTTTAGACATTTCTGCAAAACAGGTGCTGGGGCTGAATGCACTACCCAGAGAAATGGAAGAGGAGCTGGGGTGTCCAGGGCAATACCGTCATCCAGCTCTGGCTGCCCAGGATAGGGGGTGGCTCCCAAACCTGGCATCTCCTGGGGTCTTTGGCAGAGTGGCTGCCAATGAGGGTTGCTAATACATTTTTTGGCAGAGTTGCACCCTAGAGATCAGGCCTGCAGAAAAATACTTTCCATCTGTACCTTTTTGTGCTTGGGTAAACCTCCAATCACCAAAGTTCACTTCTGACTCTAGACCTGGGAGTGAGGCAAACAGAGTTTCCTGGGCCAGAGCCGATAGCCCAGCGGGTAGGGCGTTTGCCTTGCACGCGGCCAGCTCATGCCGGCCCGGGTTCGATCCCTGGCATCCCATATGGTCCCCCGAGCACAGCCAGGAGTAATTCCTGAGTGCAGAGCCAGGGAGAAACCCCTGAGCATTGCTGGGTGTGACCCAAAAAGCAAAAAAAAAAAAAAAAAAAAACCAGTTTCCTTTTCCTTCCTTTTCTAGACAGATGAACCCCCACTCTTACACCTTGTAAGCAGACAGACTGAATAAAAGGGGGTGTCTGCCAGGTTGATGTCCATGACCCTCTCAATACTTGTTCCTTCATGGTGGGGAGCTCTACTGAGAAGGGCTTTTTGGTCTTTGGGTCACACCCAGCAGTACTCAGGAGTTTTCCCTGGCTCTGCACTCAGGAATTACCCCCTGGTGGGCTCACGTTGACAGCACACAACCCACCCACTGCACTATAGTTCCAGCCTCATCCACAGAGAGGGTCCTAATGCTTCCAGTATACACAGTACATCTCTGGCCAAAGGCAGCTCTGGACAAAGGCAGTACCTGTCCTCATGCCTCTGGGACCATCTTAGCCCTCAGGGCTCCTGGTCTCACTCAGGTCTTACTCAAGCCCACAGTCAGTGCCCAGAGCCTGCCCTCTCCTCCATCTTCTCCGTGGTCATCAGGCAAGGTGCTACACTCAGAATGGGTTTTTAGTGCCTCTTTGGCCTGCCTGATACATATGCAGAGGGTTACCATCTTCAGCCTTGGCCTTAGCCAGCTCTGAACTTCTCTTTCTACCTCGTGCTCTTAGCCAGAGGCTTCAGGATCCAGGGTCTAGTAGACTTGTCACATTGAGCCAGGGTTCTGCTAGAACTCTGAGGTCTGATGTGGGTGAGAAGACACTGAGAGCTGGCTGCATACTAATTCCAGCCTCTGCAGAGCAGAGCACATCTTTGCTGTGTCACGGATGTGGGTGAGGAAGAAGCATTGGTCAACTGCACTCATAACCAGAGAGATCTCTTGACCAGGTGCTGTCCAGAGCTCGAAATATGGGGAAAGGGGGTTATGCCATGATACAAAACAGGAGAGATCCGGAGGAGAAGATGAGGGAAAAGTAGGGTCCAAGCAGCAGAACAGCTGGGGTAGGAGAAGGGGGAACACTACAAACACCCTAGAAGTAGGCCTTGTTGTCTGACCTCTGCTCAAACTTTTTGCCTGAGCTCAGAGACCAGAGCTGAATGCATGGGGCTGCCAAAGGAATCAGGCCTGGGGGACCGCAGGGACGGCTGAGGCGTGATCAAGCCAGAGACTGTAGGCACAGTCCAGGGGGTCAGGCCTAGGCTGGGTGCTGTGCTGGGCGGTGTCGGCAGTGGAGGGGCTCTGGGGGGCAGCGAGCTTCCGAGGCTGTTGTTGTTGCAGTTCTCATTGGGAGGATCCTCTTTGAGTACAAACTTGGCAGCGGCCTTGGTCCTTCGGAACTTGAGCCATTCAATGCGGACCTTGCGGGGAGCCGGCGGGGCCGCTTATGGAGCACTCGCCTCACGGGCTGGACCTTGTTGGACTTCTTGTTGCGCCAGAAGGTGGCAGTGGAGATGAGGACGGTTATGGCCACGATGGTGGCCACGACGCCGGCCAGCAAGCCCACAGCCTTCATGGGGTTGTCTTTGGTCTGCATCAGGAAAGCGGCCATGGGGTCTGGAGACAGCGTCTGGAAAAAAGAAGCAGCTGCTGGAGCTCCCTCAAGCCCATGGTGTACTGCAGCCCTGGAAACTCGCATGAGCACCAGGGACTTCAACCCAGGAAAAGTACACAGAGGGAAAGTGTGATGCAATAAATGTTTTCTCCCATACCTTTCTTCCAAAGGGCAAGGGTGGAACACCAGGGCGTGACAGGCACAACTTGTGCTGTACCGCTCAGCTGCATTTCTGGCCCTCCAGCCAACA
This sequence comes from Cryptotis parvus, assembly GCA_021461705.1. Taxonomy (NCBI): domain Eukaryota; kingdom Metazoa; phylum Chordata; class Mammalia; order Eulipotyphla; family Soricidae; genus Cryptotis; species Cryptotis parvus. Next base: position 55,892 of record JAJIBD010034217.1, read on the forward strand.
ACCCCCTTTGGATTGAGAACTCTTGCATGAACTGGACCCTGCTCTTGAGCGAGTAAGGCATCACTTACCTTTGATTCTGGAGCCCACTGCCCTAATAGATCAGTAATCCCTGAAGGGAAAACTGTGCCAGAGCCTGAGCTGAGAGTTACACGTCACGACTGCACTTCCAACTGCCAACACCCAGGTGAGGCAGCTATCACCAAGACCTTTATATAGGATAGGAAGGCGAGGTGGGCTGGAGTGACAGTACAGTGGGTAGGGCATTTGTCTTACATACAACTGACCTGGGCTCAATCCCTGGCATCCCATATGGTCCCCAAGCACTACCAGGAGTAATTCCTGAGTGCAAAGCCAGAGCTGGGAGTAACCCCTGAGCATAGTCAGGTGTGACTCAAAAAAAAAAAGTAAAAAAGAAAGGTGAGGGTTAGCAAGGCACATTATCAGTAGATGTTAAGACTAGAGTTTCAGTGATTTCACAGCACATGTGCTGGATAGCTCCAGCAGCCTTTCCGAGCACCGATGGCCTTTTGGAGGGAGGCTGGAGAGGATAATTCCCTCTGACCACGCTGCTGCACCAAGGCCTAAGCTGGCCTTCAGACCCACCTCTGTGTCTATGATGTCAATCTTGAGTAAGGCCGTGGTGCTGAAGGATGGGGAGCCACGGTCCTTGGCCTGCACTTCCAGGGACCAGGTACGGTCCCCATGGGGAGTGATGTTGTGAAGGGCATCCAGAGAGCGGATGGAATTCTTGAGCCGAATCTCCCCTGTGCGGGCATCAATGTCAAACACGTTGGCTGGCTCTGCATGGGTGATAGAATAGTCCACTAGGTTGTTGGGCTCCTCAGCATCCTGGTCTGTGGCCTGGAAGAGAGACAGAGTCAGGTTTTCAAGAAGATGCTTGTGCCCCCGATACTTGTGCCCTTGGCTAAATCCTAAGGTCACATGGTCCTGACCGGATTGATGGAAAGTGATCAACTATTATTTGTTTTTGGTGGGGAGGTGGGTTTTAGGGCCACATCTGGTGGTGCATAGGCTTTATTCATGGCTCTGCACTCAGGAATTACTTCTGACAGGCTAGGGGGACCGTATGGGGTGCTGGGGATCAAAGCTGGGTTGACTGTGTACAAGCCAAATGCCCTACCTGCATTACTATTATCTCTGGCCCCCAAATCATCATCTTCTTGAGACTGAACCTATATGAGGAAAGGACCTGAATGTGTGACATAAGGAACCTGAGTCTTTGCCAGGTCCTATGTGTGTATTATTCTAGTCCATTCTCAGAATAATTCTAAGTAGTGTTAAAACAAACAAAACAGAAGAACAAAAATCCAGAAACTCAGATACCTGGTAACTTGCCTAAGGAGTAACTTGCCTAAGTGTAACTTGCCTAAGAGAGGCGCTGGGATTCAAAGTCAAGAGTCCTGGCTTTAGGGTTTATGCTTTTCTGCACCAGGGTCTGGAATGCAGTGGGAAATGCACTGCCTTAAAAGCACAGAGCAGCACAATTTGGCCGAATCTCACCTTTTTATTTTGTAATGAATCCCTGGCTCAGAGATTATTTTTTAGGTTGAAAGGTAAAGGAGATAACTAATAGTCCTTTTCCCATGTGAGGTTTATACACATCTTAAAATGAAATTCTTGGGTGGCAGTGATCATGCAATTGCTGAAATCAGGCCTTTAGGGGGACTCAGAAAGCCTCTGAAGCCCACCTCAATTTTCACTGGGGTCCCCAGCACCATAGTCTTCTCTTGGATGCTTTTTCCAAACTGGGGGTAGTGGTCATTGACATCCAGCAGAGTGACAAACACCTCGGCCAGGCTGGACCTGCCCTCCATATCCTCTGCCTTCACATAGAAGTTGTACCTGGCCGTGGCCTCTGCGTCCAGATTGGCCCAGGGCTGAGTATAAATGATCCCAGTGGTTGGCTGGATTAGGAAGCTGCCAGGCAGAAAAGGCACAGGCATGTCTACACACAAGGACATATAAAATGCGCATGCGCACACACACACACACACACACACACACACACACACTTGCACACACATTTAGTCATGAGAGGTCTCCAAAGGCAGCAGATTTGCCTTTTGCAGCTTCTCTCATAAGCTCATTTTCATTCTCTTGTAGTCTGTGGAATACAAGTCCAGCCAACCCCCACCCATCTACTATCAAACTTAACCAAAGTCATGGCCTCCACTATTCTCCTATGAACCCTCCTTCTTCCTAGTCTGACACAGCTGCCCGGTTCCTGAGGCCAATAACGACAACTGCAGGCCACAATGCTGCCCCCTTCTCTCAGCAGATGTTTCTACTTCTCTGCTCAAGCTCTGCCTTGCTTTCCTCTGCTCCGGGTCCCATATTCCTCAACCTACATTCTTTCTTTTCCAAGTGTGGCACGTGCCCTCAGCCTCCAATTCCCTGGCCTGAGATGATGGGTCTACTCACAGGTCTGCCCGGACCCGTAGATGGAGTATCTGACTTCGCCCCAAGGACCTGTGTCTGGATCCACAGCCTAGAATAGAGAAAGCTCCCAATAGCACCTGCCCCATTGACAGGGCACACCTGCTGCTGGGGTTGGACTCTGAGGGTTGATCTTTGTTGTAGTGTGAGGATGTTTGCTTAATTGGGGAGAAACTGGAGATGTATGCTGGAGCCCTAGTTTTCTGCCCCAAAAAAAGCCCTTTGGGTTAGAGGAACCAAAAGATTTACACATGAAAACAAAAAATTCATTCCTATAAATGAGGGAGGAAAAAAAGATAAATTATGTGCTAGAAACTTTGAGCCCTGGGGGGTCTTGTCATCCCCACTGCACAGAAGAACAAACTGAGATTCCTAAAGGGCAGGTGGCCAGACCAATTACAGAGTAGGGATAACAAAGGTGTGCTTTGAGTTTCAAAGCAGAACCCAGGTTGGTCTGATTCATCAGGGTCCCTGCAGTGGGTCTCCCACTCCCACCCCACTTCCAGCCCATGGGCCAGTTCCAACTCACTGTGACAGCCATTACATTGGAGCCCCGGAGTGTTCTCGGGTATTCTGGCAATGTAGTACTGGGAAGTGAACTTGGGGACATTGTCATTGGTGTCCAGGAGCTGAATCAAGACATCTGCTGTGGAGCTGAACTTTTCCGGGGTATTCACTTCGATAGCCAGGAGCTAGTAAAGGAGGGGAGAAGGGTGGAAGCTTTCTCTTCTCTTCCAACACTCAGCAGCCAACTAACTATTCTATTTGTGCCATCCGACTACAACACTTGCTCAAGCTCCCATCTGAATCTGGGACCACGTCTTTCATTCCACTAATTTGTATGTTTCTTCATAGTTTCAATTAAAACATTTTGCTTCATAATAAAATTTAACTTTCATTGGAACAAATTTCTGCCTCATAATCATTTCTTTCCCTGTTCTTCCCTTTTAGAAACTGGTTTAACTGTGACAGTTCCCTTAACCAACTTTCCTAAGGTGACCACGAAGTCTTTAGTAATTGAATGGAATTTACAGTTTTAACAAGCTGTGTCTTTGTGTTTCTTGTCTTCTTTGTAAACCTCATTACATCTTTGCAATTTTTAGTCCTTCAGATGCTGCATGACTATTGTTATGGATATTCCTAGTTATATTATCATTTAGTTGTTACTGTAAAAGAGGATCTTTTGATTGTACTTTCTCATTGACACTTTTCAATAAGACCATGGGATTTTGTGTTTTAACTTTGTGATCAATCGTGTTAGCAGTGCTTCTGTGTTTCTGAGGGATTTTCAATCATTTTTATAGATAATCTAAGAAATAATTGCCTATAAATCACTTGTCTTCCCATTGTTCATCTATTTGCTCGTGCAGGTGCCAGTAATGTATTCATTCATTGGGAATGAGGTCCATTATTGTTACTGTTTTTGGCATATTGAATACACCACGGTTAGCTTGCCAGGCTCTCCTGTTTCTGCATTATTTGATCATTATTTATAGGCAATGCAGAAATTGCTATAAATAATGATCAAATTTCTAGCTTCTCAAATAGTTGTACTTCTTATTTTCTTTCTTTATTCAGAGTGCTCTAAAGGGAGGCACACACACTCTGCAAGTGTGAGCCCCAGGTTTAACCCCCAGCACATCACTGTCCCTTGAGCACTAAGACAGGAGTATCCCACCTGCATGGCAGAGCCTGGCAAGCTACCCGTGTCGTATTTGATATGCCAAAAACCAGTAACAATTATAGACCTCATTCCCATGACCTGAAGGAATGGTTTGAGGCTCTTTATGTTCCTGGAGCTACCAGATGCCCTTGGGCTACACTAGCATGTGACAGGACGTATGGAGATGTTACTGGTACCAGCTCGAGCAAATCGATGAACAACGGGAAGACAAGTGATACAAGTGAAATGTCATTCCAAGAATAGAATAATGTAATATTACTAGCAAATATCCATTCATGGAATTCAAAGAATTCTTTAAAAAGTTCAATTTGTAAGCATGATATATACAGCTATGCATGTGTATATAATTATAATGGACCTAAAAGGGAAATAAGTGTTTCTGAGTAATATTTATGTTATATAGTATTGACAGTTTATAAGTTAATAATTTAAATAAGGAGTATTTTTTTCAGCTTTTGGTGAATTTTTATGAGATGACAGACCTCATTGCTGTGAGTAAAGTCTCTGTCTTGACAACCTAGTGCTCACTCGCTCTCTGTCTAGTGCCACAGCACATTACAGCAGGAGCCTTGCTTTGATCCCGTGTAAGCAGTAGACCCTTGTATCAACCTGCCTCTCCCTTCCCTAAAGCTCCACAAATGAGGAGAGGCAAAGAGACTTAAAGGAAGAATGGGCCAGAGGTAACAAGGTGCCTGCAAGAATGAATCCAAATGCTGCTGTGAGCTCTGGAAGTCCCCTTTTCCAGGGCAGTGTGAGACATCACTTTACCTTGAAGGCTAACACTTTCGATTTTTCAAAGTCAATGGCAGCTGAGTTCTCCACGATGATTGTGACTTGAGCTTCATTTAGAACTGTCTGAGGGACCACTCGGAAGATGCCTCCAGGTCCCACCAGCCGTAGGTTGAATTTGGCATTGGCTCCCTGGACAATTTAGTTCAGAGCCAGGAAGCAGGAAAAATAAATGAGAACAGAAACTCATTGTATTTTCATGCTAATCAAGCAGCCTTCATATGCTCTTAACCTAGGAAGGATTGTTACTTTTTATCTATAGGCGAGGCAACCATAGAGCAAAAGGGTTAAATAGGATGTAAGGACTAAGTCAGGTAACAAACACCCAAGGCCTAGGCCTGCACCGGATGTAGGTGACAGGACATATTCACAGGTACCTTACCAAGGTCAGATATAATTTTTATTGGGCTGGGAAGATAACTTAAAGGGCTGGAGCACATTCATGCAGAAGTCTTCCAATGCTTGATACCACCCCAGCACTGAATGGTCCCCCCAACATCTCCAGGAATGACCTCTGAGCATGACCAGTTATGACCCCAAGACGAAGAAACAAATTAAAAATAAAAAAAAGCAAACAGTGCTTCTGTTTTGCTAATTTTACTTTTTGGTTATTGAGACCGACTTTAAGCAAACTAGAGTGACAAGTTTAGGGTGCTCTCCCATCTGTCCCACCTGATTACACCTTTGCTCATCTATGTCCCAACAGCCAGGCCCCTGTGACACAGGCAGTGAAAGCTGGTGCAGACTGAGCTCGGGAACTTTGGGAAGAGGGTGGAGGCGCGAGGCTGCATTACATACCTGGTCTGAGTCATTGACAGTGATCTTGAGTCCCCGCAGGATCTCTCCCCTGGGGCGGGTGCTCGTACATGGACAGCTCAAATCTGTTCTGGGGTCCATTCTCGCCATAGAATGTAGGTGGATGGTTGTTAAGGTCCACGATCCTGATGGTGACAGGGGCCATGGCCTGGGCAGCTGGAATCCCTGCAGCGCTGATCTCAGTCACCTGGGGTGGACAGGTGACTATAGCCGGTGACGGACTGACAGTAAGAAGTCCCCAATAATTCCCACCTCCCGCTCTTCATGCCTTTTTTTTCACTGACTCACTGTAATTGTGGCTTGGCCTAACGACATGCTTCTAACCTGATGACCTGTGGTGACAGCAATGCCATATGACTTCCTGATTAAATTACTACAGATTGTGGCTAGTGTCTCACCCATTAGTTTTGATGAAAGCAGCTATGTCCAGTGTGCTCAGACTTCAAGAAGTTCATGATGACCTGCAGCCAAGTGTCCACAGGAACTAACCTGTCATCACCATGCAACTTTGGAAGTGATCCCTTCCCCAGTCAAGTCTTCAGATTAAAAAATGGCTGATAAATTGGAGCTGGAGGCGATAGCCCAGCGGGTAGGGCGTTTACCTTGCATGCGGCCGGCCCATGCCAGCCCAGGATCGATTTGATCCCCTGCATCCCATATGGTCCCCCGAGCACCGCCAGGAGTAATTCTTGAGTGCAGAGCCAGGAGAAACCCCTGAGCATTGCGGGTGTGACCCAAAAAAAGCAAAATAAATAAATAAATAAATAAAAAGTAAATAAATAAAAGATAAATTGACTTCAGTGAAGGAAGGGACCTTAAGGCTAAGCTAAACCTAGATCCTGGTCTACAAAAACTGTGAACTATAAATATGTGCTATTTTGAACCACTAAGTGTGTGGTACTGTTACTAAAGCCAGAAAACACGGTTTCCTCTGCTGCTTCACAGAGGCACCTGAGAGTAGGGAGACTATCTCTTAGTGTCACAGCTAGGCAGCTGCAGAGCTGAATCAGGAGGAACTCCAGGCTGTGATACTCCTTAGTCAGTGCTCTTGTCACTTCGCCCCTCCTTGCAGCCAGACGTGAACCCCCAGCTCCATCCTGTTCTCACTTGTGTCCAATTGGTTATGGGGGGAGACTGCATGGAGGGGAGATTTGTAGCTGCGGCAGTAGATAACTAACACCTGCCTCAAACTCAGGCACTCATAAGTACTGCATGAATTATTGACAAATATCATGAGTCCCCTGGAGGAATTCCTTGTTCAGTATGGTATGATTTTGTCTTGGGTAACTTAAAATCACACTCCCTGTTATCTTACTCCGTCACACCCTAGATGTCGTCCTAGCTCTCATCCCTTAGGAGGGCATATTCTTGCCCTGTTCGATGTCCCACTCAATGAGCAGCCCATTCCAGAGGCAGAAGCTTTCCCACTGACTTTCATGCTGTGTCACTGTCAGTCTTACCCCTTCCCAAGTGCTTTATTTCCCCACTAAATGTGACTCAAGTCTCTTCTGGTTCCTCGCTGATCTCTCCTCCACCTGCCTCTTGCCCTCCTCACAGTCACAGGTGCTCCCCTAGCGGTGCTCTTGACCAGAGATGTCTCCCCATAAACATCCTCCAGGCAACCTCATTCCCATTCATCCCTTCAAACCCACATGTATATTGAAACTCTTCTAAATCCCAAACCTGAAGATCCAAGTTTTGATGTTTCTATTTGTATGTCCTTGAGGCACCAAAATTCATCATGTTTGTCCTATTTAATTTGCCTCCTCTCTCCTGTTCCCAAAGGCCCAGTATCAACCCAGCTTCTACATTCCTCCTTGCCCTCTCCACACTCCCTCCCCTACAGCCATGCCCCATGAAATCTGCCTTGCTTCTACGTTGCAATGTCTTTATTGCTGCCATCCCACCGTTCCTTATCCCTATGTTCCTTCTTCCTCCATCACCTGGTTAAAGGCTCTCTACCTCTCTTCCTCTACTTGTTTCCTCCAAATCTGAGTAAGTATTAGGGTTCTCAAATGCTAGGGCTGGACTAGTGCTCGAAATATGCACACACCCAAGTTTGTCCCAAAGATAATAAATTCTCAGCACCAGAGTGAATCCTTGAAGTCACTATTTTTCAAGCCCTATACAGTAAAAGAGATTAGACTGTTACATAATTAGAGCAATTGGTCAAATTGCTTCTAGGATGAGCTTTTGCCTTAACTTTTTTTTTTTTTGCCTTTTTGGTCACACCCGGCAAGCGCTCAGGGGTTACTCCTGGCTCTTCACTCAGGAATTACCTCCTGGCGGTGCTCGGGGACCATATGGGATGCGAGGGATTGAACCCGGGCGGCACAGGCCGGCCACATGCAAGGCAGATGCCCTACCCGCTGGGCTATTGCTCCGGCCCCACTTTTGCCTTAACTTTAATTCTCAGCATTCAGAGGTCCTTTACAGCTCTCTGGAAGGACCAGCTACAAAATCTGTAGTAAGTATAGGAACCTCCTCTCCCAATACATTATTAAGAATTTTAAGATAGTAGTAGCAGAGCATTTAGCCCAGCCTGAAACAGTCTATGGCCATACCACCCTGAACATGCCCAATCTCATCTGAAACGTTTCTAAGCATAGATAATTCCTGTTTATGGGGCTGGAGTGATAGCCTAGCGGTAGGGCGTTTGCCTTGCGCGGGCCGGCCCGTGCCGCCCCGGGTTCGATCCCCAGCATCCCATATGGTCCCCTGAGCACCGCCAGGAGTGATTCCTGAGTGCAGAGCCAGGAGTAACCCCTGTGCATTGCCGGGTGTGGCCCAAAAAGCAAAAAAAAAAAAAAAAGAAAAAGAAATGCAAAAAAAAAAAAAAAAGATAATTCCTGTTTAATGGCATAGACCATGTGCAGCCAGCCATGCTCCGGGGGAAAAGCTATCCCTCATCTTGGGAGTCTTTTGCTTCTCTGGACCTAGCTGAAAGGCAACCACTTTTCTTTCTTATATTCCCTGTGGACTCTTGGTTCCAGTTCCACTTCACTTCTTATTGCTCCCCTAGTATATCCTGTGCTTTCACTTCCAACCTTGGCTCACTGGGTTCTCCTAGACTGCAGTGTTTCCTCTGTGTCCCCTTCCTGAACAATGTTTCCCTTCACTTGTCTCCTCCTATTGGGTCCCATCCACACTCAAGCAGTTACTAGTTCTAATCTAGCTTCTCCTACCTTGCCACAATTCTCTGATTGTGAATTAACATCTCCCTTGCCAGGGACTTAGGTATCTTCTCTGCCTTGACATAAGTTGGCTTATGTAGGTGCTTCCTAAACTATGAGCCCCAGGGAATAGGAAAAGGAAAACAGGCAGTGTGGAAGGGGCTGGCCATTCCACCTTTAAAGTCTCCTAGTCTGGGAAGGCAGTGAAATCTACGAGAGATGGAAATTACCTGCACAAACAATTCATACACCTCTTTGGGGGAGCTGAGCAGGACTCTGTGTGACGGAAATGGCTCCAGATGTCTTATTAATTTCAAAGGCTCCTTCACTTCCTGCCAGAGAAAAGAACCCTGCAACTCTGCACAGCACCACAGGGTGCAGAGGAGTTGCACCAGGCCGGGTGGACAGAGTCATACAGTATCTCACTGAAGTCCCCATAGTGTGTAATACCATCTAATTGTGCCTTGTCATTGCGGAGACTGACTCTCAGAGAAAAGAGTAACTTGTCTAGAAATAAACATAGAAATTATATCTGGACTTGAACACATTTGTATGTGGCTCCTGGGTTCCATCATACTTTGCAAACCTTATGCATTGTGTATGCATCTATGTGCTTATATGTGTGCAAAAGGAAAGAAGCAATAAAATGATACATATTCAGATGTATGGAGACAAGGAAAGGGACATAGATGAAAAGAAAAGTTAGGGAGGGAAGAGGAAATACAGAAAACACAACGGGGGTCTAAGTGGGTAGGGCATTTGGTTTGCACGGGCTGACCCAGGTTTGATCCTTGATATTCCATATGATTCTCTGAGCACCACCAGGAGTAACTCCTGAGCACAGAGTCAGGAATAACCCCTGATCATGGCCAGGTGCGCCCAAAAAAGCCAAAAAAAACAAGAGAGAGAGAGAGAGAGAGAATGGAAGAGGAGATGGGTAAGTGCTCGAAACTGTGTAAATATTTGCAGAGAAAATAAGACAGGCAGGTGGAGTCTGTGAATGATGGTGGGCACATTCGCCACATAGGTACTACTGGGGGGAGCATTGAGCAGGTATGTTCTGGGCACAGAGTCACAAACATGTACCTGCCTGAGCCTGAAGGCCCCAGTATGGAGCCCATTCTTTTAAGACCATCTACTCGACTGCAGAGAAGACTCTGGGGCATGATCCACCTGCTCTGCTGCTGCCCAGTGGTGGATAAACAAGTGTCAGAGCCAATATATTTAGTTCCCAACCCAGTTGCGAGGACTTGGAATACCCATCCAGCTTACGAGGGTCTCAGATTTCTCATTCATGTAGAGTGCAAGTACCATATCATAGGGAAATACAATCTTGTGGCACAATAATTGTATTTTATTTAATTCAACTCTATGTTCTAGACCAAAACTTACAAAGAGTAAAAAACAAGTATAACTTCAAAAGTATAAGAAATTCATTCCCATCCATTCCCAGCAATAAGTGTATGCCCTCGTGGAATAGAGAACATATCTGAGCCACCTAGATTTATGGGTTGCATTCATTCCCCCAATCCTTACCCACCCCCCAATATTTCTTTCTATAATGATAACTGGAGAAAAATGTGCCAAGGAGACTTGCCATGTCCTGTAGGGGCCAGCCTCTTCTCGACATACCCCCTATACTTCTGATCCTGTGGGACCAGAGAGTTTAGGATCCTCACTCTGGTCATCCAGGGAGATGGAACGACAGCTTGACCATGATCTGACCTAAGGCAGCCCCAGACTTACCATTCACAAGGCTGTAGACAACGCGGTTGGGTTTGCCCCGATCTCCATCAATGGCGACCACCGTCAGTACTTCTGAGCCCTTGGGGACAGAAATAGCTTCCTAAGGCTGAGGGGTGAGATGGGGGTCTCTCCCTTCCCCTGATAGGGCTTTCCCCTAACACCCATCACAGAAGTGGGGTAGAGTCCACCCAAAAAAAACACCCACATGGGAAGTCCAGCATTTCATTGCCTTGCTCTGTGCTAAACTCTCAGTTGTCTGCTTAGGTCCTTAGCTATATCTTAGCTTAGACCTGGGGATGAGGGTTGGGAGGGGTACTCACTACTCATTTTCCTTGCTGTATAAAGTTTGGAATGATTGAGAATGAAATTGAATCCTACCAAATCTGGCCAGAAGGGGACACAGAAATACACAGTGCACGCCAGGGGGAAGGGGGGGCGGGAAGGGGGGCACACACACTCACACGGAGGAGTGAAATGGCAGCTGACGGGGGCTACTCCCATCTCAGAAGAGACATCATGAAAAGTGGTGTCTGAGTTCAACTGAGAAGGTGAAGGGGATCTGGGCCCATGGGCACTTTCAGGGAGAGGAATCTGATGTGACAGATTAGGGGCTTGGGGTCTGGCTGGGCACAAGGAAAGAGAGAAGCTCAGATCTCAGTACCAGGCGAACGGCCCTGCCCATCACCGTGGGGGATCATTATCACCATAACTAGCTGGTAAAATATCCCCATGCTAACAAATGACTACTAGATCTACCAGCATATAGCCTGGCCACAAGGACACCTAAGAATTAGACCAGAGAGAATGCTGTTGCTTCCCAAACAAACAAGCATGCCCTTGAAAAATAAAACCAATAAGGAGACTTGGAGGCTTGGAGAAATATTTAACGGCATTGGTGTTGCTTTGGTACAGTGACATGCCATCTCAGAAACCCCCCTTCTCTACATTTCAAAGGCATTCCGCTCAAAACATTAGCACAGTAAAGGCCCTAGGTGAGATGCAGGGAGGGACTACCTAAAGGCATTGGACCCCCTCCCGCTTTCCATAACATGGGAGGAAGGTCTGAGTTGCTGGGGGTATAAACTAGCCGCCCCGCTCTCCCAGGCTTCTTCTTCCCAGTCGCCTTGTGAGCGATTATTCCCCTGAGTTTCACACGTGGTGGTGCCATCGGCCACACGGCTGGGGTCCTAGCCTGGAATCCTAAGCATCGGGTTTTCCTTTTGCTGATTTGCATGCCTGAACCTGTGATAAGTAAAGTCTTTAAAACCTCCCCGGATCCCTGAGCCCCATCCTCGGCCGGGGCGGGAGAAGGGACTCCCCCCGCACTGCGGGGACCCCGCGGCGCCCCGACACCAGGCTGAGGAACAAGGTCTTCCCTACAGGCCCGAGATTCAGCAGCTAAACATGAAGGGCAGAAAATGCTCAGAAAAGAGAGGCGGAGCTAGGAGAGAGGGATGTCTGATTCCATTTGCTCCCCATTCACAGGACTCAGGAGAGGGGAGCCTAGAAAGGCTGCCCTGAAGCCTCACAGTACTACCTAGAAGTACTCCAGGTCTCCTAAGTTCGCTGGACCGGAGAGGCACAAAGTCTGACCTTTGTGAAGGTGAAGCAAAGGCCTCGCCCAAACGACGCCTCTCAGCTGCAGCCAGCCTCTCTTCTCTGCCTTTTCTGCATGGCTGACTTTTGTGGTGTTAGTTGGGTGGTGGCTAGGTCTGAATGAATGAAGAAATTCCTGGCACAGTTTTAGCATTCATACCCCCAAGAGATGCTTCTCCAGCTCAGAGACAAATTTAGCCAACATGTCACTTGAGCCTAAGAAAGCCTAGTGCTGGCCTTTGCGTGGAGGGCAAGCCAAGGGTCCATCCCAACCATCCCATCAGGGGGCCACTGGGCAGCATGAAGGACAGAACAGGAGGCATCAGGAGGGACCCCGGGCTGAGAAGGAAGGCTACTCACTGGAAGAGTGTCCTCATACACATAGCCATAGTAAGGGGTGCCCACGAAGACAGGGGCCATGTCCTGGACGTCCTCCACATTGATAGTGATGGTGGTGGTTGTTGAGAACACCACATCAGCTCCTCGTAGCCGCCCTCCACCATCCTGAGGAAGAATTGTAGAATGAAGAGGGCTGGGCTCAGGAGTCAGAGCGACCCTATTTCCTGGGTCCTGCTATTTGCTGACTACAACGGCAGCTGCTGTCTGAGTTCTGTTTGCTCCCATGTCACCTGCAGACAGTTTTCCCTTCATAGGAGTGAATTAAATGAGATGATGCATGACAGTCTTCACCGGTAACAGATATGCAGTAGGCATGCACCACGTAAGGACACAGCCTGGGCTGCACCAAGCACATATGCAGGAGAGAGGTGCACCTGTGGGGCTCAAGTCCTCTGGCCTTTTGGTATAGGCCAAAGTGGGAATTTTCTGCCAACAAGCGACCACAGAGCCTCCCTGGAAAAAGCAAGCATTGGGGAGGGAGCCACTTGGACCAGGTGCTGAGTTCCAGGTTCTATATTATGTTCCTAAGGTACATAGGAACTTAGTTAACTGAGTGAAGCAGCAGCAAGGTGCAGATGAGGGAAACTGAGGCTCAGAGAGGGAAAATGGTCAAAGAGAGCCTGCAAGGTGACACACAGGCTAGCAGAGATGGGGGGTGACTGGAAGACTGTGGTAGGAGTCTGGGTCATTCATCTTGGGGTGAGGGCTCCAGGAGACCCGTCTATAAACAACAGATGCCAGCTTCTCTGAGGGTGTATCTGGTGGTTACCACTCAGCTGCTCATTCCAAACAGCTCTTTCCTATCCCCAAACTCTTCAGCTCCCACTCCCTCCTGGAGGGTTGCTCTGCCTCTAGTTCAAGGGAACATCCCCTGAAAAGAGCACAGGAAGGACAGAATGATGCCAATTCCTTCCTCTCTATTACCTTGGCAACCACGGTGATGAAATGGGCCGGGCCTTCTCATAGTCCAAGGGTGTTCCGGCCCCGGGGCGCAGCAGCCCGCTGTGGCGGTCCAGGGTAAATTTGGTGGAGTGTGGGTTCTGCAAGAATGAGGGGCAGGGTGACACCCCAGAACGTCTGCTCTGCCTGCTGAAAGGGCGGGGGCTGCTTCCCCACTGGCCTCTTCCTCTCTCTGTTCTGGTGTAAATTTCAGACTGTTGGTCCTGGGTCTCCCTACTGAGAGCTCTGGGTTTACCCTCCCACTCTCAGTTTAAAGCAGGAAGTTCTTGGAAGGCAGAGCCTTGACTCCTCCCTCTGCTCACTGGGAAAACCACTGGGCCATGCAGGGGGCTCAGCTCTGCTTGGGAGGTTCCAGCAGGAGACAAGGTCCTAGGCCAGCTGGTTGGGGCGCAAACTCCCTTGTGACAGACAGAACTTTCTGGATCTTTAAGTCCCACCTCTTAAGTGCCAGAGGCTGCCCAAGATGGCCTCTGGCATGGGGTGAGGGAGCTGGTGAGGTGGATTGAGGATAAAAAAAAATAGAGTCTCAGGGGCCAGAGCAATAGTACAGTGGGGAGGGCAATTTCCTTGCACTTAACCGACCTGGGTTCAATCCCTGGCATCCCGAGCACTGCCAGGAGTAATTCCTGAGCAAAGAGCCAGGAGTAACCCCTGAGCATCACTGAGAGTGACCCAAAAAAGGGAAAAAAAAGTCTCATTCTAAAGAAGTGTGTCTGGGAGCCACGATCAGTTCTGGCACCTGGCTCCTACCGACCCTGATGTCAATCTAGTGAGAAAGAGCTTGACTTCTCCATTCAATTCATAAGCATACCACAAGAAAAGTGACAGGGGAAAATTAGGAAACAGTGGGAGTGGCCCCTAGGAGAGTTTGGGTCCTTCTGGTACCGGTGGAGGGCAGGAAATTTCCCGGAGCACATTTTGTTGTTGTTGGTTTGGTGTTGGTATTTTTGACTTCACCAAGTGAGGTTTAGGGCTTACTCCAGGCTCTGTGTTCAGAGATTATTCCTGGCAGTACTTGCAGGATCATACAGGATGCCCTGGATTTCATCCAGGTTCAGTGGCAGAATGCACAGCAAATTCTTTAACTCCTGCACTATCTGTCTGGCTCAAACGTGTCTTCTTCAGCCACTGGGCTGTACTGCCTTGAAACTGTGCATGTGGGAGAGTCCACAAGGAGAGAAGGGGAAACGCTGCTATGGAACAGAGATGGGTAGCTGGCTCTGGAGCAGCCAGGAGCCGGTCTAGGGCAGGGCTCTCATCTCTGATGGGGTGGTACAGATGAATGGAGTGGGACGGTGGATGGGGTAAGGCAGGTTAATGGGTGGGCAGTTTTGCCGCTCAAGGAGCACTGCCCTTCTGTCTATTTTCCTGAGCCCAGGAGGTTTTTTTTTTTTTTCCCTTGTGATCACCAAGTGCCAGGACCTTCTCCTGGAAAGGGGCAGGGGCTGGACTGCTGAAGCCCCAGGACCTGGGGAGATAGAACGCAGCAGCCCAGAGGCCTGGGCCTAGCAGGGGGAAAGCAGCTTCTGCTGGAGCCCCTCTCACAGCACCCCGTTATCCATCCAGCCCACAACTGATGACTAAGGCTCTCAGACATCCCCACTCTTAGCAGAGGCACGGACCTAAAGGCCACAGTGATGGAGATCAGGCCTATCTGGCGTCCCTGCTGAAGGCGGTGTGCCCCACCTTACCTGTAGGAAGTAGGTGGCGCTTCCTCCAGAGCCTGTGTCCTTGTCCACTGCTTGCACTGTGAGGATACTGCTCCCAGCAGGCGTGTCCTGAGGGGACACAGTAAGGCAGGGAAATGACAGAAAGTTCATTCTGTTTCATTCTGAGGGGAAGGAGTTAGAGGAATGTGGGAAGGTGGATTTTGATGGAAGATCTAAAGCAAGGTGAAATGTGAGGCCAAAGAGAGCATAGTGCATGGGGTACATGCTGTCAACTCAGCCAACTTGGGTTCAATCCCTGACATCCTAGAAGGACTCCCAAGCCCCACCAGAAGTGATCCCTGAGTACAGTCAGGAGCAAGCTTTGAGCACTACCACTGTGGTTCAAAAATAACAATGAAAGAGGTGAAATGTGATGATTATCCAGGGAGCACTAAGCCTGCAGTGGCAGGCCCGGGGGTGGGCGCAGCATCCTCCTGGGAAGGAGAGGAGCACACAGCCAGCTGCTCTCCTAGGAAGCTGGAGGAGGGCCGAAGGGAAAGGAAGACTTCAAACAGAAAGGTTTCTGCAGGACGTGATGATTCACTAGTGAGGAAAGGTTAAGAACACGGTCTGTGCAGAGTCACCCAGGATCAAACACGTACTGCACAGGGCCAGAAATCTCTCCCTCCTACTGAAACAGCGAACATGGAAAAAAAAATCAAGAACAGCTCATATGTGCGAGGGTTGGGCAGGTGACCTTCTCCCTCATCCTCCGGGAAAGAGCAATGAGGGGGCCCCAATGCAACTATCACAGGGAGCTGGAGGGTCTTGGCTCAGGGGTCCAGACCCAAGGGAGCAGCTGAAGGAAATAATTCCCATTAAAGAAAAGGAAGTTTTATAGTCTGAGTTTGACCTTCCTAAAGACAGGACGCTTTAAGTGCATTTTCAATCTCCCAGGAAAAAGGATAGCTCAGGAAAATGAGGCAACACTCTCTTAAAGCAGAAGCTTCTAAACTAATTTGGCCGCTGCCCCTTTTCAGAGAAACAATCACTCGCACCCCCTTAGGAATCTACCTTCTTCAAGGGCCAGAGCGATAGTACAGCTGGTAGGGTGCTTGCCTAACACACTGCCAACCTAGGTTTGATCCCCAGCATCCTCACCAGGAGTAATTTCTAAGCACAGAGCCAGAATTAACCCCTAAGCAAGCCAAGTGTGGCCCCAAACAGCAACAGACAGAGATCTACTTTCTTCAACCGTCTGCTAGCAATAGCAACCCTTTCCCCCCCATAGCTGTAGCTGTAGCTGTATCCAGCTTCCTGGATACCTCCAGTAAACCCCAGAGTGGGGCTGGGGATGTCATCTGGGGAATACTGAAACAGAGCGATTAAAATGGTACAACTCAAACTTCATAATAAATTCCCAAGGAAGTTGCTTTTATCATAAAAAGAAGTACAAGGAGGGTAGGGAAGGACACCAAAAGTACATGTTTAATATTGTTGCAATTACAAAACAAAAAAAAAATCATCAAAAACAAAGGTGAAAAGAAATATACTAAGTTAACAGGCTGGGAATACTGAGGGGAATTTTTTAATGTCTTCCTTTCTTCCATATATTTCATACTTCCAGGCTAAACATGTAACAATAATGTACATGTAACATTAAAGAAACCTCCCTTTGGAAGAACACAATGGTGCCTTATGGGAAGGTGACAGAGACGTGAGGAGGGCAGAGGGCAGGCTGCCCAGTGGGCAGCAGGGGGATAACAAGTGCTGACCACTCTAGTGCCCTGTTCCCCTGGGCCATGCCATAGGGCTGCTCAGAGGGCACCTTGGGTGTGGCTCTGCTTACCTCGGGAACCTGGGCAACATAAGGCTCCTGGATGAACCTGGGCGCCTCGTCATTGGCATCAGTGACCAGGACAACAATTTTTTCTGCCACCTAAGAAGAGGCAGAGGGAGGCAGGGAGACCTGAGGAAGTGCTCTCTGATGCCCCGGCTCACACACAGGCGCTCCCCTAATCTCCTGGGTCCCTTCTCTCCCTGGCCTCTTACTGGCCTTTCCCTCCCTCCCCTGCTCCTTCCTTTTTCCTCCCTCAACCCTTCTTCCCTCCCTCCTTCCTTCCTTTATTCTATTTCCTCCCTCCTTTTTTCCCATCTTCCTTTTTTTCTTCCTCCCTCCTTCCCCGTCCTCCCTCTTCTCTCTCTCCATTCTTCCTTCCTTTTCCTTCCATTTTCTTCCCACCCTCCTTCCCCTTCCCTTTTTCCTTCCCTCCTTCCCCCCCTTCCTTCTTCCTCTTATTTCCTTCTTCCCTCCTTCCTTCCTTCTTCATCCCTCCTTCCCTCCCTTCTTCCTTCTTTCCTTCCTTTCTTATGCAACAAGTGTTATTAAGCAGTTGGGTGGTACCAAGCACCATATATACCATCCTGGTCAAAGAAGATGGTTCTGCTGCTTGGGTATTTTGCAGGATGAGAAGGTGAGTCAAGATCCACATATGAAACAAGTGACAGTAGCCAGGGGGCCACATTGCAGCACCACCATGCATTACTGCATTGCAGCACTCCAGGCACCCAGGACACCAGCGGCTCGGAAAAATGCACCCCTTGGAAACTGTGAGTGTATGATCCCAGAGACTGTGTGCAGAATCACTGAGAAGAGGGGGTTAGTCCAGCCTGTGGCAGATTGTCTCTCCTCAAAGAGGGGAGAATTAAGCTCTGAATCACCTTGTTAGGTAGGAAGTAAGAAAGGAGGCAGGGAGGGTCCCAGGGGAGGCAGAGAGGGGTCCAGGAAAGGCAGAGACGGGTCCAGGGAAAGGCAGAGAGAGGTCCCAGGGGGAAGGAACAGAATGTGCAAGGACAAAGAAGGGGGGGGCATGTGTTGACTTTATAGACTTTCTGTAGATTTATTGCTAGATGATAGGTAGGAAAAATGTGGGCAAAACAGATGGTGCCCAGCAGGGACCATGGATGCCAGGCTGAACCTTGGCCTTCATCCTAAGGGGTGGTGGCAGCCAGTTCTCAGTAGTGTCTGCCCAGTGGCGTCAGGTCTGTGCTCTACAGTGATGACTCTGGTTCATCCCCTGAGGTGGACTTTTTGGTCCGGTTGCCTAAAGGCACCCTGCAGCTAAGCCAGGAAGTGCCCACAAGGCTGGAAGAGGGAGGGGGCCAGGTGCACAGATGTTCAGAGGGTGACAGAGGCAAGAACCAGGTCGAGACAGCTGGCAGGAAAGTAGATTCAGGAGAATATATCGCAGATGCCCTCTCCCTCCCTCCCTCTCTCTCCTCCCTTTTCTCCCCTCCTCTCTCCTCTCTTCCCTCTCCTCCCCTCTCTTCCCTTTCCCTCCCTCTTCCTCTCTCCCTCCCTCTCCTCCCCTCTCTTCTCTTTCCCTCCCCTCCCTCTCCCCCTCTCCTTCTCTCTCCTTCCTCTCCTCCCCTCTCTCTTCTCCCTCCTCTCTCCCTCTCAGCCCCTCTCATTCTCCAGTCCTTCTCCTTCTCCTTCCTTTTCCTTTACCCTTTCTTGTCCCATCCCTTGACACCTGTTCAGCCCCTCAGGTGGACATCTCATCTCGAGACAGTTGGGTTTGGAGCAGTGAATGGGCAGAAGGAGCTCAAGAAGCCGAAGGTAACTGCACTCACCAGATTCAGGCCATCGGAGATGCTGATGATGGCTTCAATCTCATCCTCCCTCTGTGAAGCACAAGGACTAAGTAAGTGCGTACATTGTGTGTGTGTGTGTGTGTGTGTGTCCTTACTAACTGGACACCAGGTGTGGCCAGCAGTCTGACTCACTGTGGAGACCCCTGAGGCTGTGGGGGTCCCCCTCCCCAACAGTGATCCCCCTGCTGCCGCCGGGAGTGCATCACAGAACCCTGCTCCAGGGCTTGCTGAGGGGCGTGAGAATATGCCCTGCAAGGCTAGCGGCTGCTTCTTGTAGCCTTAGGGGCATGGTGTGGGGCTTCCAAGTCAGGACTTCTCAAAACCTCTACAGAAAACAACCCCCTACTGGGAGGAAGAGAGACGCCAACTCAGGAAGAAATTTTTTTTCCTATTTATTATCTATTTAAGGTGCTCCTCATGGCACCCCTTACCTCTCGGTCCAGCTCTTCCACCAGAGTGATGTTTCCAAAATTGGGGTCCAACGGAAAAGACACTTCTAGCACCAGGGTCAAAGGTGATATGGTAGGTGAGGGGGTCACCCTCGGGGTCTGTCCCGTTCAAGGTGTACACGTGAGAGCCTGAGAGGGGAACAGAGGGGGAGACCTAGAACCTAGGTCTTGGTTTTTTCAGAACATTCCATCCAGGGCTGAAGAAGCTCTGAACGGGCAACTGGCTGCAGGCCACTCCCCTGGGGGCTGCTTCCCTGCTTGATCCCCGGTGTTCCTCTCAAGGTCAGCAAGCTGACAGGTTCCTGAAGCTCTTCAAGATTGTATCTGGGGAGGTGCTGGAGTGTTAGGGCCACAGCTGGCAGGGCTCAGAGCTCAGGAGTGACCTCTGGTGGTGCTCAGGGACCATAACAGTGGCAGAGACTGAAGCAGGTGGGCTGCCTGCAGGCAGAAACATATCTGCACTAGCTCCACTTCGGGATGGCAATCTGGAATAGGTCCTGAAGGGCTTTACACGGACTGTGGCTACGGCCCAGAGTGGGGTAAGGACCCCTGACAGTGACTCCTGTCTTCTGGAGGGGGGGGGGGGGTGAGGAGCCATTAAGGCCAAAGGGGTGGCCCACTGTGCAGCACAATCCCCCATGCCTGAGCGAGTATTTCAGGGGTTCCACTAGGAGCCATATTGCTTGTCAGTTTGCTCAGGCCTCAGCCCCAGCAGGGGAGAGGAAGGGAGAGAGCGCTCCCTCTCCTGCATGCACTCCCTCTTCCTAACCCAAGGAGTTGGGTGACCTCGGCCCTTTTATAGCCCAGGAGGCTCTGAACGGTGCGTGTGCGTGTGTGTGTGTGTGTGTGTGTGTGTGTGTGTGTGTGTCTCAAGGTCACTCAGTGGGTGAGCGACCGCAGGGTGACCAAGTCAGGCAGCGGCTCTCTGCTGCTTGCTCCCGGGGGCCCTCACTGGTCTCTAAGTCTCAGCCAGGTCTGGCATGGGTATCCATAGCAGCTGAGACCTCCTTCCCAGAAACTGCCCTGGGAACTCAGGGCACAAACAGGGAGCCCAGGGGGCGCCCACAGCCCGACTCCAAGGAGAAGTCACCGGTCCCCAGCCCAGCGTCCCCAGCGGCTTCTGGGGTCAGGCAGGGGAGACGGAAAGAGGCTCACGGGCGCCAGGACTGCTCACCTACTGGGGTGTCCTCCGGGAGGCTGAACAGAGCCATGTTTCCGTTGGTGCTGCCGACCCCGTTGTCGAAGAAGTGGGGCGCGAAGTTGGCCTGGGCTGGAGCACAGGGCAGGAGAGGGGATGGGCACCGGGCGCGTGGCACGGGCAGCACTGTAGCAGCACAAGCGTTCCGGGGTGCGATCCTAGATCCTAGATTCCCCAGTTCCCGCACACCTCGGATTCCACCGGGGAGCCAGGCAAGGGTCTCCCTCTCCGCCACCACCTTTTGAGGGCTGGCGCGCCCCGCACTGGCCACCCGAGCATCCGCCCAGTTCAAGCCCCTCGTTGGGCAGAACCAGAGCCCGCGCCCAAAGTGGGGCAGTGCCCGGGCCAAGGTCACAGGAGAGCTGCGGGAGGCACGTCCCTGCCCCAGGGCAGCCACCCCCAGCCAAGTCTGGCCAGATCCCCATGGCGCGGTCTGAGTGCCAGATCCCGGTCCCCGATGCCTGGAGCGCGACTTCTGGAGCACGACCCCAGGCGCTCCCTAGCCTCGAGTCCCACTCTGCAAGCGAACGATCCAGACCCAGGTCCGCCCAGGACGCGTCGGGCGCCCCCCCTCGCCCCCGTGGAGCTCCGGGGACCACTCACCCAGGCAGAGGTGCAGAAGCCCCAGCGCCAGGGGCCCGCGGGCCGCGCCCCATGTCTCCGCCGGCGGGTAGCGGCGCGCCTGGCAGTCGCGGCCGGGCGCAGGGCTCCGAGCACGCCCCGGCCCGCGAGGGGTGCGGAGATGACGGCGGCGGCGTGGGAGGGGCGCGGGGCTCTAAGCGGATGACTCGAGACTAGGCTCCGCACAGCTGGAGCTCCCGCCAGCCGCCTGCAGAGACCAATTAGCGCGCCCAGGAGCCGAGCTCCCCGCGGGGCGGAGGAGCCGGGGGATGGGGTGCGCGGGGCGTGACCCCGCACCGGCTCTGCTGCCACGCCCACTTCGCCCAGGTCATCTGCGCAGGGGACCGATGTCTCCAGGTCTGCGGACCGACCGTAGACCCCAAAGCGGAGTGAGGGTCTTCCCTTCAGGTTGTTATAAGCAGTGAATAATTGGGGTTTCTTGCAGACTGCTCTACTCCGACTGATTTTCTCATAAAAATAAGCGTAGTTGAGGGGCCAGACCGATTGGTTAGGGTGCTTGCCTTGCACACTCTCAAACCGGGTTCAATAACTTGCACTATATATGGTACCCACGAGCCCACCCGAAGTGATCCCTGAGCGCAAAGCCAGGAGTGCTCAGCCCGCTGTGGCCCCAAACAAAACAAAAACTGTAGTGGAGATTACGTGGTTGTTAACGTTATGCCTTTGTTACTTAATACACCGGCTATTTTTGGTTGTTTTGTTTTTAGACCACACTTGGTAGTACTCGGGGCTTCCTCTGGCTCTTCTCTCAGAGATCACTTCTGGTGGGATCAGGAGATCATATGGGAACGAGACAAGGGTCAACCATGTGGTGGGCAAATCCGTACCAGCTGCACTCTCTCTCCCGCTCAGATGCTGTGATGCAAGCGAACGACCCAGAAGGGATGGATTTTTTTTTCCTAGTGCCAAAACCAGCTCTTATTTTATTGTAGTTCACTTAATTAAAACTGTGTTAACACTATGCTTTTCACGTGCGTTGGTACACTGTTACTGTGCCTCCCGAGCACAGTGTGGAGCCTGCCCGGCAAGAGCCCTAACTGCTCTCCTACCGCTCTGGCCCCAACAACCAGCACAATTTTAATGAACTTCCTCAGTGACTCTTTGGGACTTAGTTACTCTCCCGCACCAAACACTTCGGAGTAGAAAACAGTCTCAGGGGAACAGGCTACCCTCTGAGGAATCCTCCCCTAGAAGAGAACGCGAGCAGCACAGCAGGGGGTGGATCCGCAGAGGAAGGGAATGGCCTTTGGTTCCAAGAACAGTGCTCAATACTTTGGGGAGGGTAGTGGTAGGACAGGGAGAGAGGCGAGGTGTTTCCAGGACCACATTCAGGAATCTTAGTCTATTCCTGCCCTGCCCGGCCCAGGCCAGGTCGCCTCTCCCAAGTGAAGTCCCCAACCTTGGGGCAGCTCAGACAATGCCAGGTGCTGCTAGACCAGGTGATGCTACCCCTGCATGTTAACAGCCCTGCCTGGTCGCTGTGGATTGCTCTGGGCTTTACCAGTCTCTTGCTTTGATACTAGAGTTTGACTTGTGAAGCTTATCTGGAAAGCACAGAGCTGTCCCTTTAGGTCTAAGTCTGTCCTTGGAAGCATTGTCTGGGGGCAAAGACCCCTTTGTATGCTCCCTAGGGGTCTCAACAGTGGCAGAGCACCCTCTTTCCTGGGGCCGCTTCTTAGCAAGAGCTAATGACTTAAAAGAAGGTGAATTGTAGGCCCCCAGAGTATTTGACCATTTTTTTTTCTAATTAACTCAATCCTTTCAAGTTGAATTCCTTTGAGCCTGACCATTTGGCTGGAATGATACATTTGAAATTACATATATATGGTGAAGGGAGGGGTGTTGGAACATTATGTGACTGAAACTCAATTGCAAACAACTTTGTAATTGTGTATCTCACTGTGATTCAATTAAAAATAAATAAACAAAATGAAAGAAAGTTTAAAAAATAAAATATTTGTTTTGGCTTTCAGGAAGCATTAGGCAAAATACATATTTTTCAATTTATCTATTTTTTGGGTCACACCCAATGATGCACAGGGGTTACTCCTGGCTCTGCACTCAGGAATTACTCCTGTCAGTGCTCAGGGGACCATATGGGATGCCAGGGATTGAATTTGGGTCGGCCGCATGCAAAACAAGCCCACTACCTGCTGAATTATCACTCCAGCCTCCAAACACCCAGACTCCTTTATTTTTTAAAAAATAGATATATACTTTTTCTTGCATTTAGTGTGACAAAACTCTGAGTAAAGCCAAGCATATCACATATGTCCTATACAGGGACAAGGAGTCTGGAGGCAGAATGGGAGCCTGTGTCAGGTCTCGTCTGTCCTTCCCTAGAAAAGTGGGTCTGCCAAAAACTCTTAGAAACAATAGATAGGTATAGTAGAGTGGCAGGGTACAAAATCAATACCCAAAAGTCGGTGGCTTTCCTATACACAAATAACGAAAGAGAAGAAAGGGATATTAAGAAATCGATTCCATTCACAATTGTGCCACAGAAAATCAAATACCTAGGAATCAGCTTAACCAAGTGTGTAAAGGACCTATACAAAGAGAACTACAAGACACTGCTTCAAGAAATAAAAGAGGACATGAGGAAATGGAAACACATTCCCTGCTCCTGGATGGGGAGAATTAACATTGTCAAGATGGTAATACTCCCTAGAGCTTTGTACAGATTCAATGCGGTTCCTATAAGGATTCCCATGACATTCTTTAAAGAAATTGACCAAACACTTCTGAAATTTGTATGGAATAACAAACCCCCACGGATAGCTAAAGCAATCCTTGGGAAGAAGAAGATGGGAGGCATCACCTTTCCCAACCTCAAACTGTACTACAAAGCAGCAGTAATTAAAACAGCGTGGTACTGGAATAAAAACAGACCGGTGGACCTATGGAATAGAGTTGAGTATCCTGACACCCACCCTCAAAGACATGATCAGTTAATCTTTGATAAAGGTGCAAAGAGTCCAAACTGGAGTAAGGAAAGCCTCTTCAACAAGTGGTGCTGGGAAAACTGGACAGCTACATGGAAAAAATGAATTTGGACCTGTGTCTAACACCTTGCACAAAAATCAGATCAAAATGGATTAAAGATCTCAATGTCAGACCTGAATCCATAAAGTACGTTGAAGAAAATATAGGAAAAACCCTCCACGACATCGATGCTAAAGACATCTTCAAAGGTGAAACACCATTAACAAAGCAACTAGAAGAAAATATAAATATATGGGACTACATGAAACTGAAGAGCTTCTGCACCTCGAAAGAAACAGTGACCAAGATAGAAAGACAGTCCACAGAATGGGAAAGAATATTCACCCAATACCCATCTGATAAGGGGTTAATATCCAGGATATATCAGGCACTGCTACAAATACATAAGAAAAAAACAGCCAACCCCATTAGAAAATGGGGAGAGAAGATGAACAGAAACTTTGACAAGGAAAAAATCCGAATGGCCAAAAGGCATATGAGAAAATGCTCATCATCACTAATCATCAGAGAGATGCAAATCAAAACAACAATGAGATATCACCTCACACCACAGAGAATGGCCCATATCCAAAAGGGTAAAAGCAACAAGTGCTGGCGTGGATGTGGGGAAAGGGGACTCTCATACACTGTTGGTGGGAATGTCGACTTGTACAACCTTTCTGGAAAACAATATGGACATTCCTCCAAAGACTAGAAATTGAGCTCCCCTTTGACCCAGCCATACCGCTCTTGGGAATATACCCTGGAAAGCCAAAAAACACACAGCGGAAACACAATCCGCACTTTTATTTTCATAGCAGCACTATTCACAATAGCCAGAACCTGGAAACAACCAGTATGCCCGAGAACTGAGGACTGGATAAAGAAACTGTGGTACATCTACACAATGGAATACTATGCAGCTGTCAGAAAAAATGAAGTTATGAAATTTTGCTATAAATGGATGGATATGGAAAGAATCATGTTGAGTGAAATTAGTCAGAAGGAAAGAGAAAGACATAGAATGACTGCATTTATTTGCATGACATAAATATACTAGGTGATTTTACCGAAAGTGGAAATTACCACAAGCGTGTGGGAGTCAGAGGTTGGTTTAGATAGAGAAGGGAACATGTGTGAATAAATGTCTAAAGTTCTGATGCTAACATAGAACTGAGCATTAAATACAGACAAAAAAATGCAAATGATGGCTTCTAAGTGCGTAGTGCAACCCACAATGTGTGGGAGAAGGAGGAGAGAGAGAGGGAGAGGAGAGAAGATAAAGAACCTGCCATTTAGGCAGGAGATTGGGAGGGGGGGGGAATTGGGGACATGGGTGGTGGCTGTGGGGCACTGGTGGAGGGCGGGGTGCTGGAACACTGTGTGACCGAAACCCCCAAGCGTGAACAGCATTGTAATTGTATATCTCACGGTGGTATAATAAAATGTTAAAAAAAAAAAAAAAGAAAAGTGGGTCTGAGGCTGTGATTATGCTAGTTCACTCACTTGACAGAAACACAGAGGATACCTCTCCATGCTATAATGGTGTGTGTGTGTTTTCATGTGTGTATATGTATATTTGTGTGTGTGCACTCTCATGCATATGCTCATATCTTCTCATGTAACCAGCCTCTCCTGGTGCTCTTGTCTCTGCTTTAGCAAGACAGGTGTTAAGGCGCAGAGAGTACGCCACTTGTCTAGGCTCAAAAAAGCCAGAGAGGGACAAAGTGAGGCACCTTGATCCTCGTCCATTCTGTGTTGTCTCCCAGAGCTGGAACTCTTCTTTTTAAAATTGTTATGACTTTAATTGAATCACAGTGAGATCACTATCACTATCACTATCCTCCCGTTGATCATCTATTTGCTAGAGCAGGCACCAGTAATATCTCCATATGTCCTGTCTCATGCTAGTAGAGCCCAAGGGCATCTGCTTGCTCCAGGAACATAAAGAGCCTCAAACCATTATTGCTACTGGTATTTGGCATATAAAATACAACACAGGCAGCTTGCCAGGCTTGCTGTGCAGGTGGCATACCCTCTAAATATAGCATTTATAGATGAACCATGCGGCTGCTTGTGCCGCGGGCTGTGATAGGCTGTCGCTGGGTGGAGTTCTGACGAGAGGGAAGTCTGGATGTGGAAAATGGCGGCCCGATGGAGTGGGGGGTCATCTGGCTTGTTGTGCAGCTCTGCTGGGGTGGCGGGCCAGGGCTAGAACCCGCCATCCCTCCTGGGCGCCTCGTGAGCTGCTGGGCACAGGGAGAGCAAGTAGCAGCTCTGCCCCATGTCTGTAAGTCTCTGGATCAGCATACCTTAGACCAGTCTGTGACAAGCAGCGCTTTCCAGCACATTCTATCTTGTGGTTCTCTCGTCTTGTGGGCGTGATGCCATGAAAACCAACGGAACGGATTGGAACTCTTCTTAACAGCTGCCCTCCAATCTCTGCTCCAGTCACACCAGCCCACCTGCCCTTCCCAAACCAGAATGCTGCATGCTTCACCCTCCTTGGACTTGTCACGGCTTGTCACAGTGAGATACACAGTTATAAAGTTGTTCACGACTGGGTTCAGTCTTATAATGTTCTAACACTCCTCTTCACCGGTGTCCATTTCCCACCACCAATGTCCCCAGTTTGTTTCCCTCCCACTCCCAACCTCTATGGGGAGACATTTTCCTTCTCTCTCTCTCTCTCTCTCTCTCTCTCTCTCTCTCTCTCTCTCCCTCTCTCTTACCATGGCAGAGGTCAACATACTAAAAGCACAGCAGGCGGGATGGGAGCGATAGCACAGAGGGTAGGGTGTTTGCCTTGCACACAGCTGACCTGTGTTCGGTCGCTGGCATCCCATATGGTCCCCAGAGCAGCACCGCCAGGAGTAATTCCTGAGTGCAGAGCCAGGAGTAACTTCTGAGCATTGCCAGGTGTGACCCAAAAAGGCAAAAAATAAAAAAAAATAAATAAAATAAAATAAAATAAAATAAAATAAAATAAAAATAAAATAAAGCACAGCATGGACAAGGCTACACCCTCTGCTCCGAGCTGTGACCTCCTCCTGCCGCTGTGTCCAGTTTAGATGAAATGACTGCGTTGTTTCCTCCTACTTGGGGTTGGAACCTCTCCCCCCTTTGTAATATTTCTCCCTCTATCTGAGGGTCTATGATGGAGCACGAGGTTACCACCTGTTCCCACCTGTACTCATCAATGGTCCACACTAAATTTTCCACTGGTTATAACTCTTGGGTTGTAACACTGAATCTTGGCACTCACTTGTGTTGGATGACAGGTTTAGGTAGTTTGGGAGCTTTGCTGTTTTGCCCACTCACAGCTTAATCTACTTAAGCCAAGGCTCATTCTAATGAAATCTCTCTTCTATGTAAACACTGCTAGAGGGTGTGGCAGTTACAAAAGTCACCTTGACTCTGAATAACTTCTGACTTATACATCTACTAAGACTTCTATGTTTTCTAGATTGGGCACTGCTCCTCTTTATACCCACTGCACCCAGCGTGGGACAGTTAGAATTTACCAGGAGACTACCACCCTGGCTACGTTGAGATTATAGGAAGACTATAGGAAGGATCATATTAGTTTGCTCTCAAACAGGCGGAGTGTGACCCTTTCAATATACGGAAAACAAGATACTCAGAATCACCCTGGTGCAGATAATAAATAAGAAGGACCTTTGTGGGTACCATTTAGATTACATGAAGCTCATGAAATTAAGATGTATTACTTTATACCAGCCCCCTCTCTCTCTCCAGTGTTTTACATAAGAGATAATCTCAGAAGAAGAGATTAGTCCTTGACATAACCTTTGTTTATACCTGTAATAGGGTGTGGCACTGCCCTTCTACAATTTGTTTAGGGTTCTTTGTTGACAAGACCCCCCTGTCACAGATCTGGATTACTTTGGTGTATATAAGGGGACTGACTTGAGGCCCCTTGGCCTTTTGTTCCTTCTTTTGGGTAGGACTTCTCTCGGGTGAGATCCTCTCTCTTTGGTGGGAGACTTAGGCTCTTTTGTATGGTCTAAGTTCTGACCAGAGCTAGAGTTCTTTCATTATATTGGATTGCTGTGGAAGAGCTTCTGTACTATTAAAGCTTTTGTACTAGCTTTTGCTAGTACAAAGAGCTAGTACAAAAGCATTAATAGTACAGAAGCTCCTCCACAGCAAGAGCTTCTGTACTAGCTTTTGTACTAGCTTTTGTCCTATTGCTGTGGAAGAGCTTTTGTTCCTTTTTGGAACTGCTCCGGACTCGTGAGTTTTCATCTGTTCCCCTGGCATCCTCAGAGGTAGAAGAGAACTTCTGTTCTGACACTGTCGGGGTCCCCAGTGGCATCCCGACACACTTGGGTGGCCAAAAGTCCAATTCTGATGATTTTATCCATTGTCATCTCTTTTGTTCTCGCCTCTTGCTTTGTGACTGAGCAGGACTAGCATATACATCAAAGAATGTTTCTTCTTCCAAAAAATTTGTTTTTCCTTTTCTTTCTGGAATGCTTCTAAACCTGAATAGAACTGGTTCACACCTGGGCCTGTGCTGGACCCCTGGACGACTTTAGTAGGGAAATCTTTGATTGCTGTCTCCCTTAGGGGATTGTACACCATTTAAAAAATATACAGGTCTTCAGTGGGAATTAATAAATGACTGAATAAATAAATGAAGAGGCATCTGACAATGTTATGTCATAGTTTCTTTCCCTAGTCAACACCTACCTACTCCCTGTGTCCTGCTTTGTCATGCTCATTTCCTTTCATCCACCCTTCTGACTGTCCATCCATCCACCCACTCACCACCCATCCACCCATCCACCCATCCACAAACTGGACATCACTGGAATCACTGTCTTCCCGTTCATCATCGATTTGCTCCGCGGGCACCAGTAACATCTCCATATGTCCTGTCTCATGCTAGTAGAGCCCTAAGGATACCTGCTTGCTCCAGAAACATAAAGAGCCTCAAACCATTCCATCAGGTCATGGGAATGAGGTCTATAATTGTTACTGGTATTTGGCATATCAAATACGACACGGGTAGCTTGCCAGGCTCTGCCATGTGGGTAGGATACTCTTGTAGTCATCTCTAAATTCAGCATTTATTGGTGAACCGTGTGGCTGCTTGTGGCCACGTGAAGCGAACTGTGATAGGTTGATCTGCTGGGTGGAGTTCTGACCAGAGGGAAGTCCCAGATGTGGAAAATGGAGGCCCTCATGGAGTGGGGGGGTCGTCTGGCTTGTTGCGAGGCTCTGCTGGGGTGGCGGGCCAGGACTAGAACCCGCCATCCCTCCCGGGTGCCTCGTGAGTGACTGGGCACATGGAGAGCCAGTAGCAGCTCTGCCCCATGTCTGTGAGTCTCTGGATCAGCATACCTGGGCCGGATTTAAAAAAAAGACTGCTGCAGGGTCTCTTCAGGTATGCTGAACCAGAGACTCTCAGACATGGGGCAGAGTTGCTACTTGCTCTTCCTGTCCAGCCGCTCATGAGGAGCCTGGGAGGCATGGCGGGTTCTAGCCCTGGCCTGCCACCCCAGCAGAGCCTCAAAACAAGCCAGACAAACCCCCTACTCCATTGGGACCGCCATTTTCCACATTTGGACTTCCCTCGTGTCACAACTCCACCCAGCAGACCAGACTATCACAGCTCGGCTCCTTCGGCCGCTAGCGGCCGCGTGGTTCATCAATAAATGCTTTATTTAGAGGTGACTACAAGAGTATGCCACCCGCAGCGGCAAGCCTGGCAAGCTGCTCGTGTTGTATTTTATATGCCAAATACCAGTAACATTTATATTAGGTCATTCCCATGACCTAATATAATGGTTTGAGGCTCTTTATGTTCCTGGAGCAAGAAGATGCCTTTGGGTTCTACTAGCATGAGACAGGACATATGGAGATGTGACTGGTGCCTGCCTCGAGCAAACCGATGATGAACGGGAAGATCGTGATCGTGATCGTGATCGCTGCAGGTGGATCTCGAAGAGCCGGGCTGTGATAGGCTAGTGTGCTGGGTGGAGATTGGAATAGCCAAGGGCAAAACTTGAGTTGACTTTTGAGCTAGGCACAAAATGGAGATGTGTTTAATCATTGAAGGAAAGGCAGTAGGGAATGGCAGAGATCATGGTACATGTTCGTTTATATCCACAGCACATTAAAGCATTGACTTGCACAGGCAAAATGCTTGCTTTTGCATTGAAATGAAAATAACTTTTTTAATTTCTTACATCTTGTTATTTTTCACCTCCTACCCTCTGATTCACACTTTGCAAGTCCTGAGGGGCAGTGCAGTTTGACAGAATAATCAGCAGATAAGTGCCAAGGCCTTTTCCAGAAATGGAGCTGTTGATAGCAAGTCTGCCAGTTGCCTCTGGAGCCTGTTACCAGACTGCTAGTGAACAGGTAAGGTCGAGCCGCCTCTTGAGACTGGACCACAACCCTGGATTCACCCAGTGGTTCCATAAAACTTTTTCAAGGCAGAGAAATTGGCTATCAATGGAGTTCCATGTGGGACTGTGCAGGGAGATTATGCAGCCAGAGATAACAGAGATCTTTGCTTGTACAAAGATAAGTTTTGATATGAAATATAAGAGCAGATATGCTCACTAGATTATAAAATATGTCTGCTACCAGACAAAGGTTAACAGTTGGGGACCAAAGAGGCCAAAGTACTCCACCCTGAATGGGGGTGAGGGAGGAGAGAAGCCATTCAGTCTGACCTTCTTAGTTTGGTGAAAACAGACCCAGCATGTCCGTTTGGTTTCCTTTTCGGAGGCATTTACCCCTGGGATAGGGTTCTTAACCCAGAAGGGCATCTGGTCTCCCCGATGCCACATAGTGGACATCTGTCAGCATCACTGGGACACAGGTCAGTCTCTGATGTGGGGCTCTACTCTATCAAGTACACCAGGTTTCCACCCTACACAGGGAGAATGAGCCCCTTTTAGTTGCCATGGACACTGTACAATTTCCTTACTGCCATCCTGTAAACAGCAGAAATGTCCAGAGAGTCTGAGAGTCCATTAGGGCAACATAAGAGTTCTATTCTTGGTGCTGGCGAGATAGTACAGCAAACCCAGTTTCAATCCCCAGCATCCCCCTTTTTTTTATTATACCACCAGACATACAATTACAAAGGTGTTCATAATTGGTTCTTGGTAATACAGTATTCCAGCACCCATCCCTCCACCAGTGCCCCATTTCCACCAATGTACCCCCCCCTCCCGCCCACCCCCAGGCTGCCTCAATAGCAGGTAGCCCAGTTTCCTCTCTTTCTCTGTCTCTCTCTCTCTCTGCATCTCTCTCCCTCTTCTTTTTACACATTGTGGCTAGCTCTGCAGATATTTAGAGTTTATCCCTTAAGTCTCTTTGTGTATATTCAATGGTGAGTTTTAATCTGCCATTACCATTTCCCCACACTTAGTAAAACACTGGTATCTATTTATATCCTATTAATGAATGCAGTCATTCTATATCTGTCCTTTTCCTTCTGACTAATTTCACTCAGCATGATAGACTCCATGTCCATCCATTTGCAGGTAAATTTCATAATTTCATCTTTTCTGACAGCTGCATAGTATTCCATAGTGTAGATGAACCACAGTTTCTTTAGCCAGTCCTCTGTTCTCGGGCATTTAGGTTGTTTCCAGATTCTAGCTATAGTGAATAGCGCAGAGATGAATAAAGAAGTGTTTCTGCTATGTGTTTTTCGGTCTCTAGGGTATATTCCCAGGAGTGCTATTCCAGCATCCCCCTTTGGGCCCCAAGCACTGCCAGGAGGAATTCCCTGAGTGCAGTCAGGAGTAAGCCCTCAGCATCACTGGGTTGTCCTCTACTCCCACTCCTTCAAAAAAATTTTCTGTCTTATAACTAACAACCACTTCCAGGTATGAGGGTTTTCCTTATAGCCAATAGCCTTGAATGAGGTGGCAGGCGTGGGGCAGTGCAGGTGGGTAGAAAATAACTTAAAATTCTGGCACACACACTTTGCATACAGGAGTTTCAGTTTGATCCCTGGCACTACATGAACCCCTGAACACTGTCAAAGGGACCCCTGAGCACTGCATTGGGAGTGACTCCTGAACATCTTTGAGTGTGGTTCCAAAAGAAAAACTAATAATAGCCTTGAATAGTCTTCTTTAGGAAATCTTTTCTGTATAGACAGTCTCCCCTTTGAGAGATAAGTCCTCCCATCACTGAAAAAATGAAAAAGTCTAGGTCAGTCACAAATTGTAGAGCTGGCATCCCTTGGGTAGGGAGAGTGAATGTCTCTGGCATTTTCATGGGAAGCAGCACCTACCTTCTGAGTAGACTGGGCTAGAGTGATATAGTACAGTGGGTAGGGTGGGTGGCATGAATGAGGTGGGTTTGATCCCCTGTATCCTATATGATCACTAGTGCACCACCAGGAGTGATCCCTGAGTGCAGAGCCAGCAGTAATCCCTGGGCACTTTAGCACTTCACCTCCTCTTTTGTGGTCCACCCTCTTCTTACTTTGTGCTTATACCGTTGGGGAAAATGACCAGTTTTCAGGCTTAAGGCCCATTTTCTTTTTACAATTTTTTTTTTAATTCTGGGTCACACCCGGCAATGCTCAGGGGTTACTCCTGGCTCTGCACTCAGGAATTACTCCTGGTGGTGCTCGGGGACCATATAGGATGCCGGGATCGAACTCCAGGTCAGCCACGTGCCAAGGCAAACGCCCTTCCCGCTGGACTATCACTCCGTCCCCATTT
This sequence comes from Cryptotis parvus, assembly GCA_021461705.1. Classification (NCBI taxonomy): domain Eukaryota; kingdom Metazoa; phylum Chordata; class Mammalia; order Eulipotyphla; family Soricidae; genus Cryptotis; species Cryptotis parvus. The sequence continues at coordinate 88,815 of JAJIBD010034217.1, forward strand.
TTATCTCTGGGTCTGAGGATACAGCACAGTCTGGTTGTTACCTGATATGGGAAATGGAGCAGGAATGAACCTACGGATAAAGTTTGTGAAAGGGAAGTGAAACATCTGCTTTACAACAGGGTAAGACCATTTGCCTGGCCTACACCCCCAGAACCCATATACCTAACTTCTGGTGGGCCTGGCATTCTCAATTCTGACTGGAGTGCATGAGAGAGGGGCTTCTCACCTCCCTGAGAGAAGCCGATTAGACAGGAGCTTTATTGAGACATAAGCTTCTTAGATGGGGCCATCTGTGCTCTCTGAGCCTCAGCCCTGAAAGTTTGTGCCTCCGGTAGGCGAACACGCTCCCTTCAGGCTATGTCAGGGAAGTCCCAGCCTTACCAAGCCAAGTCCTTCTATGTATCATTACCTGTCTACGGGAATAATTACAGTCTGGATGCTGGAGCCTCACACCTGCCCTAAGAACAGTTTCTCTAATTCCCATTGTACAGAAAGGGAAACTTCCTTGCCCAGGCCACACAGAATATCCCTGGGCAGGGCTGAGATGTGAATTCAGGTCTGTTGGGCAGACCAACTCCCAGTACTACTGCCACTATTCCTCATACCCTGCTCCCATTGGTAGGCTGTGCTGGGAGTGTGCTCACCTGCACTCAACAGAACGTCACGGCTTAGGTCCGTCACAGACTTCTCAGACAAGGAAGGGCTATGCATTTTGCTTATTTTGTATTTGTTTGGTGGTTTGAATTTTCTTTCCAGCAGATTCACAGCAGAAGGTTAGAAAGGGTTTCCTTCGGAGCTCCCATGTAGGGCAGTTAAAGGCTAGGTGTGTCTGGTTGCCAGCTGCTCTTGGGTATTCGATACTCTGCTCCCATCCTTCTGAACAGGCTCAGAAGTCTCTAGATTTACAGTTGTGACAAGGCACAGTGAACTGTAACTCTCAGAAGACTAAGGCTGGGTCTAGCCCACAAAACCTTTGAAGGTTGGTGGCATGATTAGGAACAAGATCTAGAGTTTCAGAATTTTCCTTTGAAAATTTCAGCCCTTTCTGCCCGGTGTGTCCTCCAACATGGCACCTCAATGGGATGAAGGCTGGAAGGGTGAAGTGAGCCATGTTGGGAAAGCTTCCTTAAACATTTTTTATTTTTATTTTTTTGCTGGGTTTTACATCTCTGAAGCCAACATGGAGCCCAGAGAGGTTGAGTTATTTGTCCAAGGCCACAGAAGAAGGCAGACATTCTAAGGCTTTGTCATTTGAATCCAAGTTGAAATTTGCTAAAGAGTTTTGTCAGGCTTTTCAAAAAAGCTAGCAAGAACATTAGGCACATATGGAAGATTATGTCATTGGGGTGTGGGAGAGGAAGATTACGTCATTAGGAGAGGAAGCTTGTGGCTTTCTTCATAGGTCAGAGCTCTCAGGAACTTCGCCATTAGGTTTGGACAGCCTGGGAGGAAATCAAGGTTTCTGGAAGTCCTGGGTACCAGACAGGAGTGCTTTAGCCATCTGAAGCCTCTCTGTGAACATCACACCTGTGGGAGTGCCCCAGGCACGACCCAAGGGCGGTTTGCTTTCAACTTGCAAGGTTTGCAGCTCTTCATCAAATGTCCTGGGAAGGAGCAATATACAGACAAAAGGGACAAGATAGGAAGCAAAGAGCCACGAGAACCATTAAGATCACGTACAATCACCCAAGTCATTTTTCAAAACTCAAAGGAAGAGTGAGATCTTACTTTCCTTCCTAGCATCTTTATGGCAAACATGACCAGCCCTGTACCCACTAGTTCCATCAGGGAGAAATCTGATTTAATGGCAGAGGACCGGGAGACGGGGGCTTATCTACTAAATTGGCTTGGTCAAGAGCTGGGTCCCCTTGAGCTGGGAGGTGGGGAGACCTGAGACCTGTTGCTGATGGCCTCAGTAGTGTCCGCCCTTCAGATCTCACTCTCTCCTTCCAGACAATATCTTTTGACAAGTCACAAAGAATAACCAACAGAGAAGCAAAACCTTCATGCAATAAACAATTGTTTTGAGTTTTGTTTTTAGTAAGAGGAATAATTCTGGAAATGATCTAGCTATCCTAATAGGTGACTATTTAGTAATGGTATCCTCACAGTGCCAGTGTTTCATGGAGATAAAACCTGGTGATTATGAAGAGGATTAACAACAGGAAGAAAAATACTAATGGTAGAATATTAGTTTTAAATGAGGTCAATGAAAGTAAAACTATGTAAACATGTTTGCATGAACAAAAAGGAGGCAGGGAAGTACAACAGGTGGGTGTTTGCCTTGCTTGTATCCTTCCCATCCTGGTCCAATCCCTGTCAGCCCAGAAAGCCAGTGGGTAGAACCTGGGCAAGGCAGCCTAGGGCTCCATTCTCAGAATTGACCCTGCAGGCGTCCTGCTTTTGCTGCTCTGGCAGGACTCTGTGCTACTCCACAGCACGGAGCATAATCTGAGGTACTCGATGCCAAATTTACAGTCATCTCTCCACACACTCCTCAGTGAAGGCCAGTCTTCAGTCAATCCCCTTGACAGATAAAGAGACTGAGGCTTAACCATGGGGTAACCAGCTTAGGGCCAGGTTGGCTGGGGCAAAGAAGATTCCAGCCCAGGGGTACCTCATGCTCATGATTTTGTAAACTTTCAGCAAGAAAGTTGCTCTCTATAAAGGAGACGGTTGTAAGGGGAAGAGGTGGGTAGAACCAGGTTCCTGAGTCTGCCTCTGAGTTCTTTTGGGCTTCAGTTTCCTCCTCTGATGGTGACAATGATTCCCTCCCCTGCCCTGCATTTTAATATGATTGCATGATAGGAACTCAATAAAAATGTTTGTTGTTCTTCCTGTTCTAAATTGCTTTCAAAATCCTGTGGTGATGATGATGATGATGATGAGTAGTGGGCATCATCTACATGTAGATGATGCAGCTAGTGAAGGGCAACAGTTGACTCCAAGGTTTATAAGGTCAGGGGGAAATAACATAAAAAAAAAAGGCCAGCGGGGAGCCACCTGTGATTCTAGGCCAAGCAGACCTGGTATTCAATGTAGGGTGCTCCTGAGGACTGCTCTACCACACTGGCAGTATAACTCCAGGGTTATACCAGCAATGCTCAGGGAATCCTCGTATTATCTCCTGGTTCCTTGCAATTGATTTAAGAATTCATCTAAAA